>CM040246.1:24524618-24791732 GCA_022545495.1 Chrysanthemum lavandulifolium
TCAAATTCCTTTTCCATTCCCATAATACTGTGATCTATCCCCTTTTAAGACTCTCGAAGTGATCTTTTAGAAGTTTGAAGAGGCATGACCTCGCTTAAATAGCATTCTTTCATTTTCTCAAAACCCTTTCTCCTTGATTTATACCAGTGGGTGTGATCCTTTTTTTGCAAGTTTTCTCAAAATCAACAAATAGTTGAAAGATAACATATTCGCTAATTAAGGTCTTTCTTTTAGTGGCAATTGTTCTAGTAACACAAGATGCATTGGTGTATTAGAGGATACACATGCTTTCTCTAGAGCATTTTTCAAAGGTGAGGGTTTGTTTCAACAATATTTTCACTTTTCGCTTACCTGAATCTATTTTCCAAAAACTTGTTCTGGAGTCAACAATATCTCGAAGCTTAAACTTGTTCAAAGAAATCCAGGTTTTCCTTCTTGTAATCATGGGGTGTGATATTTATTTACTCTTTTACATTTAGTATCATCTAATTTCTTGTTCATCTTTCCCTAGTGACTATCATCTCGATTTCTTATCTTCCTCAAGGCACTCAACGCATAGCTGGGTTTCTGTCTAGGTTTAAGGATTTCATTGCCATCATAAAGAACCTTATGAGCATTTCTAGCCTTTTAATAACCTCTGGATTGGTTTCTCGATAAGGGAATACTATGCTTATCGCTTAAGACTCTATGCTTAGTGATCATGTGGCAGCTTTAGATGGTGTTCCTTTGTATGTACAACTTGTTTTCAAGTTTGTTTTTCAAAGTTTTCGTGATTAGAAAAATCTTTCAAGAGTTTTGATTCCTTTAGTATTAAATTCTTGCTTAAGCATTTTCACATTTTCTTGAAGTTCTTGTTTTTGCTTAGCAGCTTTTAGAAAGTTTTTCTTGCAAGGAATTTAACTCTTGTTTTAATACTTCTTCTCTAAAAGTACTTTTCTAATGATTATACGTATTTGGTCATCCATTTCACCCTTTCGCGGTGGTCGACTCAAATTTTGCACGGTGTTCATAAATAGCAACGCTCTTTATAGGCATTTAGTCGAGAAATTATGAGAATCATCGAAGCACATGCAAGTGTATTCAAAAATATGGTCATACATGAAGTCATTATGCATCACTTGGTACAACTTCACTTTCACTTTGTTTCACATATTGATCATATGGGACAACATTGATATTACCAACATTTTCAATATTTGATACAATAGTTTCGCTTAATTGTACTTTGTCATGCATCTTTGCACATCGACATCATCGTATAGTTTAATACCTGCGAGATGAGTTTGTCTTTGGATGGGCGATTTGTGGTGAAGATGAGACCTTGGGAGAAACCATTGGAGAAACAAGTAGCCATAAAAATTGTGTGTGCGAGAGGTCCATCATCCACATCGAGTCGTATGCATCCACAATCATCGACTTGAAAGGCATTCCGATGATTGTGACCTATTTATTGAATAGGATGCTCATCCACATCGAGATCATAGGTCTTGGCGTGCCCTCGCAACAAGTGACAACTCCTCTTCATCCGAAGCAAAGACCATTATCCTGAGCTTGTACAAGCAAAGATCTTATCTCTGAAATAATCCGGATACTCAGACGTTTTGGAGATGCGCGCTCCTTGCAATGTGTCCCTCACCACTACGGTTGTAGCATTTGATCGGCGCAGTTTGACCTTGATTACCATTCCTTACTCGATTCGATTACGACCTTAACCTCTACCGAGCTCCACCTGTTTCACGATCATACTGTCTTTCTGGGCCCGGGTGCACCACCGATCCTCCCATCTTTAACCTGGTAGCTTGATTGTGTGGGTTAGATCTTCGCTCCGAGGTTGTTGTTGGTTTGTGGGAGAGAATTCATGTTTTGACTAATCGTAAGAGCTAGTTGATTAATGATGTTACCCACAACACATCAAAGACGCCTTATTTGAACATAGGATCGTGAATGAGTTTGTGATTACCATTACCCAAGGGTATGACTTGAGAGCTTTGGTTGTGATTCCGATGTTCGAGGTAGAAGCGCTTGAGTCATTAGATGAGCTTGTCTCTCCCTCGTTTGGTTTAGAACCGATTAAGAATCATCTTTTCAAACATGTCATGTCTCTCATTCAAGAAGAAAGGCATAGAGTTGCTCATAACTAGTGATCTTCAATCCTTTAGTGAGCTTCATGTAGTAACAAACTTGTGCCATTCGGGTTCATGTTGTTCACAAATTTTGAGTTCGGTGAATGTTAGCACAGTCATTCGATGTTCCTCATATCATTCACCGACTTATGAAATCTACATATAGTACTCATAGACACTCTCATCCGGTTTCATCTTGAAGTGTTCAAATTAAGTCATAGAGTTGTGATTCTCTGCCTTCCATAGTTAATTCGAACACGAGAGAAGCATCTTGACATTATCCCATCTTTGCCTTTGCATCGGTGTTGTGATTGATCGACTTGTAGATGTCTTTAGGAAGACTGAAGAACAATGTTAGAAGCCACGATATCGAGATCAAATCTCTTTTCTCATTATCATCAAGCTCATCATACATTTTGATCCGCTCCATTCCGTAAATCGAGTTCCATCTTGATGGTATCAAAGTACATCTCGGTGCGTCTCAACCCGATCTGATCCTTCATCAATGGATTTGAGAATGTTGACTCCATTTTCCTTCCAAGACAGTACAATCTAATTCATTGAGCCCCAAAGTCGTAATCGATTACATCAAGCATGGGTGGATTTGATGTCTCGAACCACCGTGAACATCCTCTGCAACGATGGAGATGATATCCGGACGTTTGTAGACATGTTTCAAGCTCTACGATTTTACTATTCTTTGATTAAAGCTGAAATTGATTCTTTCACGAGTTTTACTAAACCAAAACAAGTACCGTAAGAATGTATCACGAAGAAGTAACATGCCTAAATGAATAAGTACCTAACTACACAACTCGCAATTAACAACTCGCTTAAGTAATCAACTCGCTTAATAGCCAAGTCGCATCAACATCGACTCGAACACGATCGGCTCGCGAATAAATCAAATCGCTAAATAGCTGACTAAGCTTTAGTATCAACTCGCAAACACACTCGACTGGCTTGAATACTAAGTCGCTAGAGAAACTCGCTAGCGCTATAACTCGCTAAATAGCTAAGTCGCTTTAGATCTCAAATTAAGCAAGAAACAACTACGCTTAGAACCCAGTCGCATAAATATCAACTCGCTAAACATCTAAGTCGCATGTACCAACAAGCATCAAATAACAAAGCAACTGCGCTTTGAAGAAACACAAGTCCGAGACTCAGCTTGCTTAGTCCTTTTTCACAAATAACCACTTTATCAATCCAAAACAACCAAACCACAATGATTTAAGCCTCCAATTCAAAACATAAGCACTTATGATGATCCTAAACAAAAAGTACAAGCAAAAATTCAAACTTTACCACTAGAATTTGTTCAAATGAATCAAACTCTCCTAAACCCATAATACACCAAAACCTTATGAAATCCACCAAAACAAAGAGCATGAAAGATGGTGATCAAACCATGGCTCTTGATACCAATTGAAGATATTAGATTTCACTGACACACTAAACCATGATCAAAGTAGCGTATAAGTATGTTAGAGAGAGAGTTCTAGTGATAGAAAGGAAAGAGTTGGGAACTATAGTGAGAGAAAGAAAATATTATTATGAGCTCAAACTCTACCTCTGGGAGGTGGGAAGTGTTCTCGAATCTTACATGAAACGCCATACAACGGGCGTCGGATCGGGGCATACACTGGTAAAAATAAATCCATCTCCACTCGCAGTTGCTTAACCAAATACTACTTAACTTAAAATAACTACGATTCTGAGCTTTCGCGATTACATATACTTGAGGTGATCGACTCTTTAATACCAGATTTCTAATTCCTAACAGCGTGCAACACCCTCGATGAGTCTGGCGGTCCACGTGTTGTGACACGTTGGAAATATTCATACAATGACAAAAATTAAAAGTTTTGTGTTACAATGAAAAAAAATAGTTGACTACACACCATAGGTCAGTCAGGTGTCAAGTTTAATACATTTTTTATCATTTTCCCTTTCTTTTATGGAGCATTCATGTATATATCACAATCTATTAGCATAGAATCTAGAATCTCCGAAAGATAATGTGTAATATATACTGACACAACTTGTATTTTTTCATACATGACATTTTATTTGCTCCGTTCTTATTTTATCACTTGTAGTTATTGGTCATTTTCATATTACTCGACTATATCCATAACCTTGATAAGTGATCTATAAGCGTTTAGCATTATATTATCACATTCACTTGAGTGAATGAAGATCTTCGTTGATCATTTCATCACATTCACTTGAGGAATGGAGATTTATATGTTGATCAATTCATCGCATTCACTTTTATCTTGCTTGACTCGAGGTTTGCCATTTTTAAAACACAATGGTCATCGCCAGCACATAAGGCTATTAAACAAAATAATCGTAATTGAGGTTATGATATTGTGATTAACGAGAGGGAATTATAGTAGAACTTTATGTTCTCTAAACCATAACTTTAGATGTTATGTTATTTTGATTCTCTTGAGGGAATCATAATTGAACATGAGGTTCATAAAGAAAATACATGATAACAATAATACGAGGTCATGTTATCGTGATTCATGTAAAAAGAATCACAAAGAACTTGAGGTTCTTTAAAATATATATAATAATAACTTTGAAAGTTATTGTATTTTGATTTGATTCATATTAGTAGAACTTGAGGTTCTATAATAATCATAACATGAGGTTATGATACATTTTGATTCTCTTGAAAGAATCGTAATAGAACTCGAGGTTCTATTTTTCATTCTTCATTTTTTCTTTCTTTTTTCTAACATAACTGAGGTTATGTTATTGATTCTAATAATTGAATCAAACTAGAACTTGAGGTTTTAATATTTTTTTCTTTAACATAACATGAAGGTATGCCATTGATTCTATTGATTGAATCAAATTAGAACATGAGGTTCTAATTATTATTTTTCATTCATAACATGAGGTTATGGTATTCTTTTTAATCCACTTAAGGAGATCATAATATCTTCTTGATAAAAATATAAACAATCATCACCATTATTGATGATATCAGTAGTTCACGTACCCTTAAGTACAAATAAATACTAGATCGAAGTAAAGAATCATTCATGACATGTGTTCCAACATAATCTATGTAATACTTGCTTTAACACATGGGCATATATAACATAATCAAACAAACTAAACAATAATTCTTGCTCAAAGCAAAGTTACATTAACAATTAAAAGCGTTAAGCTAGTTTGATTAATTATCTATTGCGTACAATAACTGATAGCTAGGAACATCACAAAATTGAATGAATATATATTCCATGTTTCCATTGTTAAAGCATGCATCAAAACAATAACATAATTATATGTTTCTCTAGAATTAATTAAGACTTATGATGTGGTGAGTTTCGAATATTATATGATTCAAACATTAACAAAACGTCATAATAAGTAAAAACCATCAATTTAGCAAAGACTTATCAAAATCACCATTTAATAAACGGGTTTATCATGTTTGTTCAAACATGCCCATTTTTCTCAGCAAATTTAGTAAGCGGACACTTGTCTCGGAAAATTTAGTAAGCGGGTTTACTATGTTTGTTCAAACATGCCCATTTTTATATCAAAGCATAGTTCTCGATATATGAGTATATTCGAGGCATTAAGCATCTTATCTCGTTTTTCTTTTGTCGTTCGGATGTAGTCAACTTAATATTCTGAAAACGTGCTCAGATTTCACGAGAATCTTGCCTATGATCATCAAATCTTTTCTTTAAATTTTGACATACATTTAACGGATCTTTCACCGTTATATATTTTCCTTTTAATTCAGATCTAACACCGAATTGTGAGACCGAACTCGTTTACGCTTTTTTTTATGCGACTTGAGGTGCATAAAATCATGACGAGATTTTTGGGAATATTACTTGTTTTTGTGTGGTAATGTATCCTTAAGATCTTACCATAATTTAACCAATCTTTCGTCGTTAAGTATTCCTTTCTAAGGTCTCACGTGAAGACATTTATGCTCTTCTAAAAAATTTTAGAGCTAAAATAGATCTTAATATCAAAAGTTTACACAAATATTCACTTGAGAGAATGGAAGTTTATATATTGATCAATTCATATATCATATAGTTCGTGAAACTACATTTGGTAACTCTCATATAAATATTAACCTTGATCTTATAATCAAATTAATAATGGCAAAGTAGAACTAGATAGGAATAAAAATCAATACGCATAATAGATATTTAAAGTAGTATCCCTACACGCTCACGTGTAAGACTGAAAACATTCTTTTTTTTTTTTTTTTTTTTTTGAACAGCAAAGGAATATATAGATATAAAACACATTCTGATCCATGTATATAGACGACATATATATTTGTATAACTTTAGCTCATATGTGCCAAACAAATAAAATAAAATGCAATAAAATATCCGGAGTAGTTTTATGGTTCTTTTCTAGTTCTAGTAATCTAAGCAAGGAATATCACAATTGATACATATTGAGGTCTAGAAACATAAAATCAATTTGGAACGAAACAGATAACCAAGAATATTGATGATTTCATCGTGTGAAGCATTTTAGTATATGTACTTGACTATAACACATGTTGATTATTGTATTTTGATTTATGTTCATTGTAATAAAACTTGGAGTTTTATAATGATACAACTTTATATTCTATACAATCACAAATTTATGTTCATCGCTATTAACGTTGAAGTCAACGATTTTGGAATGAACAATTTATATTTTATACAAAATTAACATATCATGTAGATAATCATGAATATTATAAAAATAATGACATGATGATATTGGATATGTACCTATCTAGATCCAGTCGCGAGTTTCAAAAGAAAATCAACCGTACCATAGCTAGAGCCGTTTATTCGTCACCTATCTTTTTCATTTACGGAGTTATCGTACTTGATAGCGTGTTATAAAATAATAAGCGATAACAAAAGAGGAAGAGGAATTCTTGCTAAGTGACTTATTGCCGTCTGATGTCAGATCAGATATATATAAATTGATAAATACATCTCATACCATATAAGCCGCACTGAGATAAATGTGAATGTATAAGCAAAAATGAATATTTCTGACAGGTTGTATGTTTTGTTCTCCATGAAATCGGATTTATAAGCTCAAACCAAGTGTTTGTCTAAGCTTATTTGAGCAGGCTTATGAGAACATTTATGGGTGTTTTAGTAAGTCAAAAAGCGAGTGAACTTACTATGTCTTGAACTTATATAAATTCGGCTTTTTATCGTTAGACGTTTCTACCTCTCTCCGTTATTTCTCCACAACTACCTGTACCTCCTCTACCCTCCTCTCATCAATAACTGTATTCTCCATAAATATTATGCACCAATAAAGTGTACCTCTTCATTAATCCTCTCCATTAAATAATAACTCCATCACCTGATTTATTACATCTACATATATCTAATATTGTGTTTGTATCCATCTTACAAACCAGTTGATGACATAATAAGCCACACACCTACTACTTCCATTAATATCTTCACATGCGCTAATCCAACTCCAATTGTTGGTTCGTCAATTAACAGGTTTGTTTTTAGTTTTCCATAACCAGATTGTAGTTAGTTTGGTAGTTATAGTTTTCATGTTGTGTGATTTGGAATTGATTGCTTTTTATACTAAAAAATCAAAAGAAAACTTTGTTTATCTGAATATTAGAACCGAGTATTGTGGAGTCAAGTCACAATATTCGGATTAAAAAATGACAGCTGCCTTCGTAAAGAAAATTTTATTTTTGATAACAGAAACAAAAAGCAAAAATTGATGGGTGAAACTTTATTTTTGGAACGTGATTGCATTTGGTATTTTAATGAAAGACAGTAGTGACTGATGAAAAACATTAAACCATGTCCTTTTTAGTCATTTACTAACATAAGCCAAACCAAACACTTTTGAGCTTATTAGCTTATTTACCATGAGCTAATCCAAACACTAACATGGAAGCATATGCTTTGGCTTATATAAGCCATATGTTCATATGCCTAAGCCCACTAAATAAGCTCAACCAAACAAGGCCAAAACTTAAAAACCCAACAAGGGATTCACAAATTTGGCAAACTGGGTTACATTACCAACCAGCCCAATTTTTTGCTAGACAAACAAGCCCACTGACAAGACAATATATAGATTACTGAGTAATAAACAAACCCTAGGGTATTATCATTGCAATGGATGACCAACACCAGCAAGATGACCACCAGGAAGAGGTATTTGAATCTTAATGTTATAATGTGTTTGGATAGGATAGGAATATTATTGCATTAAAGTCTGATAGTGATGAATATTAGTTGTTTGAATTTGATGTGGTTTTAAAATACCACTGTACCAACATCTTTTACAATTCAATTCATTCATTTAAATCAACTTACCTCCTTCCTTTTACAATCAATGCGTTTACAATTTTGTTCTTCATTACAACGTTCTCCAACGTACGGAGTAATAAATTACATCTACTTCTTACAGTAGTAACTTACTCCCATTTCATCTACTTCATAGTTAGTCGCATGCATTTGAATCTCACCAAATTCTTGTATGCACATTGAATTCAAAATAATAAATCCCACACCTACTTCTGTTTGGCTATATAATACGTAGTTCTCTACTAACAAGTCACTCACCAACAACATCATCATCTTTATACTAGGCAAGTCTCTTATGCTCAATTTTCATGTTGTACATCAAAAAAAATAACAAGATCAAAATACACAAAGTTTACTTTATGTTAAATGCTCAATCAGCATAGCATCAATAAGATCTCATTTACTTTGTTGTGGGTTATCGTCATTTTCCATTGCTTCTAATTTTTAAATGTTACTTTTCATATGTTACCATTTATACAGAATTATCATGTTGCAAGTTTATCTTTTTGGAAACATCCAAAGACTTCGAGATTATGGCAAAGAGAAGATGTCAAAAGATGTTGCTACAAGTGGTCTATACTATTTTCATAATGATTTCAGGTTAATTTTCAATTAATTAATTAGTTGCTGTGCATTATTTTCAAGTTTTACTTCTATATTTTTGTTGGAATATAAGCTAGAAAATTTGTAAGTTGAGAAAACTCGTTCATGTTGTATTTTTCTATTTTTAATCAAGGAAAGAGAGTTTTTCGGTTTACAAAGTAACCGTAAACTTTAAATTACACAATGACATATGTATATTAGAAATACTGATTTTTTTATATATAAAAAAAAAAAACATTAAGAAAGAAAGAAAGAGAAAAGATTTAAAGAGTGATAATACTATTACAGTAACAATCTTCACCAAATATATGAACCCGTCATAACTTAGCTGTGGTAATTTTCTTGATTTATATATAAAGTTTGCATCTTTGTGCATTTTTTATCTGTTATTTTATTAATGCTTTATGTTATATTGCTGTAATCTTTTGTGGTATATGCTAATTTTTTAAATTAAGTTGTCTGATACTAAAATTTGCTTATTTTTATATAAAGTTTGTGTCTTTAGAGCTATTATTTGATTAATGCTTCATGTGTTTTGTTGTGGGTATCTTTAAAATTAAGTTACTCCATTTTACAAACTTGATCTAAGCCCT
This sequence comes from Chrysanthemum lavandulifolium, assembly GCA_022545495.1. NCBI lineage: Eukaryota > Viridiplantae > Streptophyta > Magnoliopsida > Asterales > Asteraceae > Chrysanthemum > Chrysanthemum lavandulifolium. The sequence continues at coordinate 24,534,297 of CM040246.1, forward strand.
TTGTAAAGATACATGGAAAAGTTTAAATTCAAAAGTAAAGTAATCTTCAAATTTCAAACATAACACATTATTTATCTGAGAACAATAAAGCAATCAAAAGACACTATATAGAAGACATTGTCATGTATGACATCCTTTTCTATAAAAACATGTCCATGTAACAACATTTTTAACGTTTGATGGTTTTACATTTTTAAGTTTTATGTTTTAAAGTCAAAGTATGGTTTGATTTGAATGTTTTTTTTGCTAACGATACTCCCAACAACCTAAAACTAGTTAATGATAATATAAAATTTGTTATGTTAAACTAATTAATTGCTACATTTGGTTTCATTATGTTGCTAAAGGCATGAAATGGGAGAACAAATAAAGCCATTTTGGATTTGTGTGCTTGTTTGATGCGGTATTTGTGGTTAATTTACGGTTTTATTGTTTTGTTTGGAGTATCATATCTCTGCTTTGAGTGTTTTTGATTTCCTTATAATTGAGGCGTGAGGATAGGGTAGATTGGGTTAGAGAGCGTGTTAGGGTGATCGACCCGAATTAATAACAGACAATTGAAATACTTAAACATGAGCATAGTGCTCAAAGGTGCATAATAGGTTGTGGAAGCCCATAGGAAACAATGAAAGTTAGCTTAGAATCAATTGGTGGGAGAGAGTGAGAGATGATTGGGACTAAAACTTAACCAAAAGCGAGTTTGAAATTATTTACGTGTGGTGCAAAGCGTTGAAAAAGGGTTGTTTGTTTCACTCATGTCTGGGTCGGGTTAGCACTTACCGCTACAGATTCATATGTGGGATTTTGTTGTGAATATTATTTGAAATTCATTGATTTTATTTTATACCGCTTCAGAGTGAGTCGACCCATATAGGGTCGGGGTTTGATATATTTTGCTTGCAAGACAATTGGTTATACGTATATGAGTCTAAGTGGTTTGGTTTGAGCTCTAGTTTTGAAAAATTGAGTAATCTACTATTATATCCGATTTAAAAGTAGTATTGGTTGTAAAATGGTTTAACAAAGGTAAAATGTGTTTGATTGTTGTTGACAATGAAATGTGAACATGTTGGTGCTTGTTGAAACTCTCGACTCAAGACACCAAGAAGACGAGAGTGTCTTGGTTTGCCTTGATGGTCTCGGTTGACTTATATTAAGAGGGTGCGAGACTTGCTTATCGCAAAATGTGAAGTGTGAGTGCGTGTGTTCATAAGTACGAATTGTTTTGGTAAAAAATAAAATTAGTGTTTAAGTGAATTTGGGTGTGGTGCGTTAGTTTGAATTGTGCCTGTTTGGCTTGAGTTAAGTGGGTCGCATGCCCGTATAAGGCGTGTGTTTGATGGGGTTATGTTGCTTGAGTGTGGGTTAAGAACACGCCACAAGGGTGAGTGTTGTTTACTTAGATGCAGTTAACGAGACACCCGTAGGGTTAACGAGACATCATCTGGTTAAATGTCTTATAATTGTGTAATTGTTTGTTTGATTGTTTAATATAAATAATCAAACATGCTTTATCGCTTGATAAATTGTTAATTTTGGCAGAACAGGTTCCAAAACTCCATGTTCACCAGGATGGGATAATATCGTTGTGGCAAAATGTCTTTAAAATCAGAGACAACTGAGCTCTATATTGCTTTAATCCTACCTAGCCTTTATTTCGCAGCTTTAAAGCTTATGGAAAGGCCGAAAATAAGTGACAAACAAGGATTGGATTTCATGGATAGATGCTGGGCTTCATTTATAGATGTCACATGAATAAGGAAAATCACTCGATTACGTTATGATGAGAGATGATGTTGAAAGCTGGGCGCCGCTATATAATGGCGATCATCGGTGACGGTGATTTACTACCATGCAGGCATTACAGGATTTGGCATTTGGTCGTCCTATTGCAAGTGATCGCGAATGGCGACAACCCTGCAAGGCCACAATTCATGCAGTTTGCAGGATGAATCTACCACCAAATTCTCGTGAACGCCTAGTAGAGATTGGTAGTAAATCACCGTCAACGGTGATTGCCATTATATATAGCCGGTGTAACTTGCACATCGTCTCCACATCATAACGCGTGTTGAAGATGTAAAGAGGTTCAAGTCGAGAGGAGTGTCAAATGATGATGATCTTGATAGTATTGAAATTGACAAAGATAGTGAAGAAAAGTATTGGAGTGAATGATCGTAACATGATCTGTATTTCTTTTTCTTGAAATAATTAGTGATCATATTTTCCCCTTCAAATAATGAAAATGCAACTGTTGTGATTCGATTTAATAAACTGTTCTCGACATATAAAAACATCCATCAACCTAACCAAAAAACAACATTACATTTCATAACTAAATGAGTTGCTAAGCATATCCTAACGCAAATTATGGGTTGTTTATGCATTTGTCATCTCGGCATCAAGATTCATTGGCTTGGATTCAGGTGGTGCTGAATATGTTGTTGGCTCTGAAGGTCTAACATCAGAAAACTGGGTAGACATGGGTTTGGATTCAACTCCTCCTGCAAATGGGCTTTCGACTTCCATGACAGAGGCCGGGGGAGGAGAATGTGGCTGTCACGTCACCCTCGGGGTATGCAGCCTTGAATCTTGCTCTTAGCCCTTCATCCACCAGTCGAGCTCCACTTAATTGATTACCAAGTGACATCCAACTGTTGCATAAACCAAGAGTATTGTATAAACCATCACAATGCTATATGCAATCAACAATCAATACAGCGGAAAATACCTATAACATGGTTTAAATAGTTCAGACTAGACTTGAACATTTAATCACATCACGTTTACATATTTGCAGTGATATGTATAAACATGTAATAAAGCATGAGGTTGCTTACCCTGCATGTGTGTTGTGCATCCGAGCAAACAATTCAAGCTTTCTTGTTCTTGGACTGATTCTCTCCAACAAAGGGTACATCTGAGACAAAGATGATCTGAATTAGGGTCACTTTGCTCTCAAAATACTTATTATTGGTATAGTAAACACTGAAGCAACTAAAGACAGTTGGTATAACTCAATGACAAATATTAAAGGATGGAAGAAGTATTAACCTCGCCTGGCTTACTGGTTTGTTTCTCGAACCTCTGCAACAATGACATCAGTGTCAATATTCCTGTTCACTATTGGGTCTCCTTTAATGCCAACAAGGCAGTGTTCCTTGCTATGATTAAGCCAATGGCCAGTTAAGTCCGGTTCTTATAATCCGTTGAAGTTGATTGGTTTTCACCCATATAATTTCCTCAACACGCTTGTATCCCCACAGTTCCAAACTGCATGATGTAATTAAATCAATTCATTATATTTATACATTAAAAAAAAAAAAAAAAAATCTAAATTTAATAAGACATTTAAAACTAATTTATCTGATATAGATATGGTATGATCCTACCAAATTCAGATTTCACAACCGGTGACACTCATAAAACACATTTATATTCCAAGTTGTTTAGCCAGAATCCAATTCAATGTTTTCATATTTACTGATCAGGTTGCATTACATTCAAGACATGGCATTCTCATCAAGTTTCTATCAGTTATAAGCCAATCCTCAATAACAAAAAATAACCTTCCTAACTACAACTGTTTTGGACAAGCTTATTGTGTCTCCACTTTATCAATATCACATTGAAGTTGCAGTTTGGTTCAGCCGTTCAGTATGACATAACTTTTACTAGCATCCAAGGTGCGTTCAATTTTGCCATTCGGGGAAAAAAAATGCAAGGTATTAGCCAACTCACGTCAATACTTTGTTACCTCCTTATAGGCAGCCTCTACCTCTTATATTGACTGCTTATGGTACATGCTTTTGCTTAAGACTTGTGCACTCTAAGCCAATGTTTAAGATGACTACATCAACAAAAAACATTTCTGAACTTCCCCTTAATCGGTGTCACTCTTAAATTTCCTCATTTACATCAAAGAACAGTTTGATCTTTGTTTACCAATTTCCTCATTAACACCTACTAAACAATATACTTAAATGTTGAATCAGATTTTATAGGCAAACAACATAAATCCCCGTAAATCTCTCATCTCTCAAGTAAAACTGGCCCTAAATAATGAAATTTACTATTACTAACTACTAAGTAATAACTACTTATTTTCTGAACATACATGCTGCATCTTTCGCTTCTATATCAATACAAAACATCAATCAACATGATATTTTGTTCGAAAGCATATATCACAACTAATCATCCTGCATGCCTCTCTAAACCCTTCCAAGGAGAAAATAACTTTCAAAAAGATATCGTTTCTCATTATCACACGATTTACCACCACTCGTATCATAAAATCGTTCATCACATTCCTACACATCTTAGAGATTTCTTCTTCTAGATAGGTAGAAGTAGAACTAACTAACTAGGAATATCCACGTAAACAAACATCCAAACATGGGACACTATCATCAAAACTGTAAATGTAAAAAACTGGGATCTAACGAAAGTCGGAAAGCAGGACCTTCATAAAACAACCAAAGAACAGAAACCTCCTAAAACTACATATGTAAGACATTTAATGATTGCATACCATTCACGACCAAGTTCCATTGCTCGTCCAGTTACCCATAGAAAGATAAGGCCATCAGTCTGCAAAGCTTGAATATTCAGACCTCTCATCTCATCATCAGCCATGGTACCATAAGGCAACTCCATATGAATATCCCACGGCGGATCAGCCATTATCACTCCATACTGTCCTAAGATATCCATTCTAAAGTTACGAATGTCACAGTTAATCCACTGTGATTCACCAAGCTCCACTTCCGAACAGTACTCAGGTCGCAGAGGCTTTATTGGCTTCGGAACACCCATCATCATATGTGCCACTTCTGGTGTCGAATCAAGTTCGTAATGTACATACTTGCAAGTCTGCACAAACAAAATTAAAATAGCAACTTTCTTGTTAAAATAAGTTATTAAACGAAAGGTAAAATTCAAACTTATTAGGTGACACTGCTTTCACCTTCATGTGACGGCATGTGTCGAGGAAAGAACAGTCACCAAGGTTCATGTCAGTGTGGGGAGCTATTATGCGCCGGAAATGAACCTGATAAAAATGCAACATAATTCTTAAACTGCTCAATAAAAACTAATATCTCAGAATTCACGAGTCACAACTAACAAACCTTTTCACACGAGATAAAAGAGCCAGACTGACGACGACAATCTTCTTTCGTCAAAGCAGTACAATACTCCTTCACTTGAGAGCCACCTTTACTCTTAAACTATCGTAATCATAACGCAATACATTATCAAATATCATAATCACTATCACTAATCCATTAAAAACATAAGCAAATAAATACAACAAATTCACGAACCTTTGCAGCAACAGCGGTTTCCTTAGCAGTAGGCCTATGAATAAGTCTCATCAACTCTTCACCCGTTTTCGACTTCTGCATCTCCTTAAACGACTTCTTGTTTAGCAACGCCTCCACATCCTTCATATCATCCTCTTCCGTCCTAGGCGCCTTCATCGGCGAATACATTCCCCCCGCCCCTCTCCCCATCCCCACTCCCCTCGGCCCCACCCAACTCCCCACATTATTATCCCTTAAACTCGTTTCGTTACTATTATTACTCTGTTTACTTTGGCAGCTCCTTAACTAACTTAACCCTATCAATCCCCTAACCAAAACCCGAACCTCTCATTACCCCTAACCTCCTCCAACACCACTCCACCTTCCTCCGATATCGACTTCAACGCGCTTTCAACCGCCGAAAGCAGCTCCCCGAACCGCTTAAACGCGCCTTCTCCCGCTTCCGTAACCGACTGAAACCCCTCGCTCTCAATACACGTCAACAAACCAACCGAATCAATCTCCATAAACGGCACCTCTCCAGCAAACAAACCGCCACAACCGCCCTAACGACCACGGCAACTTCACCATCTGGTAAGGAGGGTTTGAGGAGCTTGAGGAGGTGACAGGTGGCAAAACCGTTAAGCGAGGACGGCGTTTGGGTGGAGCTAGGGTTAGGGTTAGGGTTAGGGTTTGGTATGGTGTGAATTGACAGTTGTTGAAAGTGGAGATGATTTTGAGATTGAGGTTTAGGGTGGATGTGAGGTCTGGAACGACGCCGTTTTGGAGAGATGAGATGAGGTCGAGCTGGGAGTTGTGGAGTGTTTGGATACGGGTTTCCAGCTGGGTTTTTATGTCTTTGATGGTGTCTGATGATGGTTCTGTGATTTCCATAGTGTTTGTTACAGTTGAAGGAGATGAACTTGAAGGGTTTTATATGATGGAGATATGTTTGGACTTTTTTTTAAGTCAACTTTCAAACATATCAAACTAGCCCAGTCCATCTTCTTTTAGGAGGCGTTTGGTGTCTTAATGGTTATGAGAATAGGTATGAATGAGGGTGCGTTTGGTTTGCAGTCCGGAATCACTATCGGTAAAGGTTTAGTTATAGGATAATATGGGAATTGGTATGAGTTCGGATATGATTCCAAATAAACACGTTTGGTTTGATGATTAGGTTTCCTCATCAAAGTTCATGGTATGCTCATCTATCCGTTTAACGAAAGATACCCATAGCAAGAAAGAAATAATTTATCTGAAATGGATTGATGATGTTAGAAAAAAAAAAAAAAAAAAAAAGTCTAGCTTTAAATCATAAAACAAAAGTCTAGATTACAAAGAACCAGATAATCAAACTTTAGAAAATTATTCCAGAATAAAATACTGGTTGGCCTCTAAACTCTGACGCAGACAACCAGCGATTTGACAAACCTGTGTTTTCCTCTTTTTTCACTGTTTATACTCGTTCTAAAGTCGTTCGACCAAGTCGATGGATGATTTTTGATTTGTAGGCCGAATTTTAAGTCATCTGCGTTTATACTTTTATAACACGTTTATATTTTACCTGCCATCAGATCATCTTATCGTCTCCCCAAATCGTAAATCTCCGTAACATCATCCCTGACCGTCGTCTCCCAAGGTGCCAATCAAAATAACTTGTAATAACAAAATTCTTTTCGCCTTTATTTTTCTTTTCTTTTCACACCCCCCACACCCTTTAAACAAAATCATTCCCTAAACATTTCCACCTAACTCATTTTTCCGTTCTGTAGGGTACCGGTAACTCCTTTGATCCGCTACATCCCACTTTTATACCCCCGATTGTAAAACCTATAAATTAAAATCAAATTCCATTATACTTTTAATTCCTTCATCCGATCATCATACAAAAGTTTCCAACTTCCATTCACAACATATTTAATCAAAGGTACCCGACAATTTAATTCAAGGTATTTTTTTTTTTTTTTTTTGCTCAACAATTTAATTCGTTATAATACATATATACATGTAAAAATTTATATCTCAAATTTAACGATAAAAATTATGCTTTGTTGCTAGAATTCAATTGACCGATGAAAGATCGAAACCATTAATTGATTTCACGGTGTTGAAGATGTTAGACTAGTTAGTATGGCCAAGGCCCAAAGCATCTTTGGTTAGGGTTTGTTCACATATATGTATCATTCACTATTATGAATAGACTGCAATTATCTCAATCTAATATGGTTTCGGAGGGTTGAGATCAGATCAATACCTAACCTAAAACACCCCGCCACTTTAACCTTCTCACGCTTTGGCCATTTACCACAGGAGGTCTTGAGAGCTCTCTTTAAACATTAATGTTGTCATTTTCATTTTCAAATAACATGTTATTTTCTTAGATCGTGATTCTTCAAACAGTGTCCTCCTCTACTCTTTTATCAGAATCACGAAACTGATCGAACAAAAGCGTCCACACCACCTCCTACTTTCTATCAACACCGTTCTTTTTTATGTGGTCGACCGTTGGTTCAATGATAACCATCGCCACTTTCTTCTTTTAGTGGTCGATCGTTGGTTCAATGATAACCAATACCGCGTTTATATTTCCTTTTTCTTCGTTACCTTAAATACGTCGGGTTGGTTGTATGTGGGAGGTTGTGGGCCGATGATGGTCGTGTTTGTGAAATGTAAAGAAAGAGATATATTATTATTATTATGGGTAAAAGTAAATGGTGGGTTGGCTTGACAAAGCGAGAGGCATGAGATGAAAAGCATCTTTGAAAAGCAACTATGTAGTGGTATTTGTGTTAGAAAAAGCATGTGATGTGTTTTATTGTTGTTTCTTTATTTATGTCGAGCTCGAGCCATGATTTCGCCAGTCGAAGCATGGTGATGTTAGACTATAGATAGATGGGCGAGGCCCAAAGCATCTTTAGTTAGGGTTTGTTCCCTATATATGTATCCTTCCTATTATGAATAGGCACAACAATTATCTCAATCTAATAGAAGATTCATCATGTTTACTGCGTGTTTTGGTAAACCTAAACAACAAGCTAATCTTTGTTGTCGCTTGGATAAACTTAATGAGGTAAAGTTTTCATTTTATTGGTTTTTTATGATCACAGGTTTGCTTTTTGTTTCGAGATTTAAGGTGTTTTTGATTGGTTTTAGTGTTGTTGTTGTTATGTGTTTTATTAGGATTTTATGTGTGATCACTTTGGTTTGTAAGAGCAAATAAAGCGCGTTATTTTTAATATAGTATTAGGGTGATTGATGTTTGTTTGAATATTGGGTTATATATATGGATCGAAGTTTGCATTTAGATTATAAGAGTTGGAATATTGGGTTATATATGGATCGAAGTTTATGATTATTTTTAATAAAGCGCTGTTATTTTTAATATAGTACTAGGGTGTAGCCATTGGAATATTGGGTTATATATTGTTAGATGTTTTTATGATCACTATTGGATTATAAGAGTTTTCAACCGAGATAAAGTAGCGGTGTGACACTTAGGGGGATATTGTTAAGCGATTAATAGAGATGAAGGGTCCTTGTTCTGTCCCGATAAGGATTTACATTCAATGCGGGGATGATCGGAAAAACAAATTTTAGGGAGGTGCGAATTGACTAAGTTTGTTTGATTGAATATAACATAATGATTATGATCAAATTTTAGCATTTAGACTTAATAGCGTGTCTCGAATTGCTAATTTGTACAAAATGTGGTGGTTTACTAGCTCATAATATCAAGAAAGTGAAGAAACGGCAAATGTAGTGTTTTGAGAAAATGGTTAAGTAGTTGTTAGATTTTTAGTTATCTAGCTAATTGGATGAGAAACAAGATGTATTTTTGACTTGAGTAACCGAGTCGACACATTTACTTATAAATCTATTGAAAATTAGTTTTAGCGATCATGACATGTAGCTAAAAGGTAAAGAATTTAAACAGATTGAATGAGTTGAAATGTTTGTGGTTTTGTTGATTGTCCGTGCATAAGGGGAAGTATTGGGGATTTTAGGAAAAAATTGAAGAAAGTAAAATATAAGTATTTTAGTTTGGCAATTTTTGGGCTTACCTGAATTTGAACTTTATTTCGGTAATTGATTAAGTTTTGGTTTGCCTTTTGATGGAGCCATTTTTATGAAATTGGTTGGGATTTAAAAAGGGGTTATTAAATTCATTTTTAAATAAATCTTGGTAGAAATTTTGAAAAAACCAAAAATTACCAGATAATTGGGAATGATATTAATAAGATTTTAAATGGGATGAAAATAATGGGAAAAATAAAGTGTTTAAAAATAAATTTAATATAAACTACAAAACAAAATCACTTTACTTTTCAAAGGACAAGGGCAAAAGGGGTTTTTGGTTTGGCGGAAACCCCTTTGTTTTGGGGAAAAACAATTTGGGCCAATGATTTTAGTTTATTAAATTAATAACTTGTTTGTTTTTTGAATAAAAAACCCAAAATTATTTTACCAGCCAATCCTGTGTATATAAATTTTAAAATTTATAAACAAAATTTTTTAAGGCCAAAAAGCAAAACGAAGATCAAAACATTTTCTTTTCATTCAAGACCTTAAAAACTGCAAAATCCCTTTAATTGTAACAAATCGGGACAAAAAACCAAAAATGGATTATGGAAACCTTACATTTGGAATTGAGCAAACCAAACCAAATTGGTTTGTAAAATCAATCGGTATTAAGGATGATTAATTTTTTTTTTTTTTTGTAAAGGGAAAACAAAAAGGGTTGGATTTTAAAAATATTTGATTATAGAAACAATTTTAAGTTTTATATCCATATTTGTTTGGGTAAAAGGTTAACAATTAAAGTATTTCCCTATTTTATTAACCAAAATTAAGAAGAAAACCCCCCATGACCTTTAAAAATTTTTTCATGGGTTCATTCCATTTACAAGATTTTATTGTTATGGCCTTTCATTTATAAAAACGAATCCAAACGGGTATTTTGTTTTGCTTCGTTTAATTTTAACCAACATGAAATTAAAAAAGAATTTTTGTTATTTTATTTTACATCAATTAACATAAAAATAAATAAATGCAAACAAACTGCTTTTTAAATTTGACAAATTTGTTTATAAGATTTGTTTGTTTAAAAAAAATTTTAAAGTTTCATTAAAAGTTGTAAGCTTAAAAAATTTCGAATGTTAACGAACCATAATCTTTTCTGAAAAAAAAAAAAATTTTTCATTTTTTTTTAATAAACAAAATTTGTTCTTTCTATTTAAAATTAAACGAATTTTAGAAAGTTTCTTAAAGTTTTTAAATTTTCATTTAACCCCTTTTCATTTATTTGGGATGAGTTTTTCGATTATTTATAACATTGCAATTGAATTTCACCTTAATAAATTAAGGTAAATATTTGGATTTACCATTTTTGATCAAATTTATTTGCCTTGAAAACAAGTTAAAAAACCCAAGTTTTTAAATGATTACTAAAAACTTGTTGGCCCAAATCCCCAATCCCCCTTAACTTTTTTTTTGGAAAAAAAAAAAAAAAAAAACCCCTATTTTTTCTATAAAGTCAGTTCAATAACTTCATGGCTAAACATGAGAAAGTCAAATTGTTTTAATCAATTTTTAAATTTGGTTAAAACTTTTCCCAACCTATTTGGTTACCATTTTATTTTCCACTTATAGAATTGATTTAATTTTTCATTGTCATTAAGATTATTGAATGATAGGGTTTAGTTGATTTTTCAAATTTGTCTTTCGAAAAAGTTAAAACCCTTGTTTTTGTTTCAAAAATTTTAAAAATTGATAAAATACGTTGGTTAAACTTAATGCTTTATGGGACAAAATCGTTTTCACCCATGGCCAAACCTTGGTTTAAATGAAATCGTTTTTGAAATTTTGTCGTTTAAATTCCCCTGGCCCCTGGGGAAAATTTTACATTGTTTTGTTTTCATTCATTTCATTTTTTTAAAACCCGTTTAGACAAACCAGAACCCGGGAAACCCTATTTGTTAAAACTTGTATAATGATTTAATTTTGTAGTGCTATATTGCTTTATAGGTTTGTAGATTGTTATGATATTCATTGATGTCTCCAAATATTATTTGGTTGTTAGGGTTTAAATTAGTTATTCTGGACTTTTGGTATCTTTTAATTTCTTTAAATTATTTGGTCTCACCCATACCACCATTTGTTTTAAGGGACCAATTATTTTTTTTGGATTTATTTTGTTGAGTTGGTGATCCCTTTTGATTTTAATAATTTTGAAATCTTTGTTTTTCTATTCATGTTGAGTTTTTTTGTTTAATCCTTTTAATTTACTTAATGCAAAAAACTTGGATCATTTTAAAATTGGAGAGCATTGGATGTTATTTTGGGTAAATTAACCTTTTTAAGTACTTCTTTTTTAGTTTGTTGGATCGCATTCCATTTAAATGTTCCAAAATTTACCGCCCTTTAGTTCTGGCCCCTTTTTAACTTTCATTTATTGTTATTTTTTTCCAAACTAACAATTATTTGTCGTTTTTTATTGACCTTACTTTAGGAAATTAGTTTGAGAAATTTTAAATTTTTGGATTGGTTATGTGCCCGATTTGGATTTTACAAATTTGATAAAAATTTTTAATTTTCATTTTAACCAAGTTTGGAATTATTGGATAAGAGGCCATTCCGTGTGCATTTTGACTTTTATTTATAAAATTATTCAATAAAAGTAATGGGATTTTGAATTTTTTGAATAAAATTTAGTATCTTTTATTAAGTTTTTTGATTAATTCCCCTTTTTGTGGAATCACATTTTAAAATAATGGGACCAAATTTTGTTCAAAATTACTAATTTTGTTTAATATTTGTTCAAAACTTTAAATTATTCTTTCCGGGTTGGGTTTAACAGGAATCGGTTTAAACAGAGGAAGAGAAAAAAATAAAACAAAACAAAAAGGGTTTTTTGTTGTAGGCCGGGGTTAATATTTGTCGGATTGGAAAACAATTTAAAAGGCCAATTTGGCCCTTGGGAAAAAATTTTCCCATAAAATCACCCCTTTACCAACTTAAGCTAAAAAAACATTGTTGGGATTTTAACATAATTAATTTTAAGTAAGGCATTATTAAGGTAAAAATTTTAATTTCGGGGTTATGTGGGAAATTTTAAAAATAAAAGGGCCACCAAAATTATTAAAACCCCTTTAATTTTTTGGTTTTAATATTTATGGTAACCTCTATTTATTTTCTAGGGGTGGGGGAAACCCAAAAATGCCGAAAAAAGGACGGAAGAAAATTTTTTGAAACGGAACCAAAATTTTTTTTTTTTTGGTGGTTGTATTTGGGTTTATTAACCAAATTTTTAAAAAAAAAAGTTCAATATTTTTATTTTCACTTTTTAAAAAATAAAATTTAAAAAACAAATAAAATATTACAATCCTAAAATTAAAACCTTTTTTCTTTCAAAAACTAAGGGTAATTAATAAGTTTTTAAAAAATTTAATAGGGGGGACAAATAACAAAAGGATATTCGGAAAAAGTTTAAATTAAGAAAAATGCCCACCCAACAAATAAGGGCCCTCCAACTTTTGAATTATAAAAATAAAGGCAAAATGGTAAAACTCATGGATTTTGCAAATAAAAAAAAGGCCTGTTTAAAAAAAATGGTAGGTATGGGGGGGATTTAAACAATTAATTATTTTTTAATGTTTTTTTTCTTAGTTTAATATTTACCTTTCATTTCAAGTCTCCTTTATGCTAAACAATCCCTTTTATTTAAGAAAATAACTTTACAAAACAAAAGTTTTAATTAAACATTTTCAAATTAATAAACCCTTTTACCTTTTCAAATATCTTTGTTATTACTTTGTTTTTTATTTTGAAACAAATAAACAAACCAACCAAAACAAAATGAAACACCCTTTTAAAAGTTTAAAAAAAGGAACAAAATCAACAAAGGTAAACTACAAAACCATTGAAAATAATTGGTCGAACCCAAACAAGGTTAATCCCCCTAACAAAAATAAAAAAAAATGACCCACCCTTGGATAAAATTAAATCAAAGGGGAAAAAAAAAAATTAGGGGTTTATGGAAAAAAAATTTTTCACGGAATAACCCGGAATTTCCTGTCTTCATTTTTTGTCCTTTGCATTCTTTTTAATAACAAGAAAATTTTTCACCATCCGTGAAACCACCAAATTTTCCCAAAAAAAAAACCATATTGCGAAAATTTATTTTCGTTAACTTTTATTTTTAAATTTGAACAAAAAACCACCCGAAGGGGAAACTCCAATTAATTTGGAAACCATTTCGGTGGATTTCCCCCATTGAATGACCAAATTTAATTTAATTTTCCACCATTGTTCTTGGAATCTAACCATCTTTGGGGATTGAATCACTGGCTCAACTTCAGAAAAATTTTGGGAGAAAAATGCAATTCTTTTTTTTTGATAAAAATTTAAATCGAGTTTTGTTTTTAGTTGAAAATTTTATTTTGGAAAAATTAAAAAGGGTTCCTCAAAAAGAATGTTTATTCATTTTTTTTCTTAATTTGGAAAGTAAACAATATGGTGGTATCCAATTTTGTTTAAAACCCACAAATAAATTAGTTTTCCTTTCCCAATTAACCCCCGATAAACAAATGCAAAAATTTCACCCACTAAACAAAAAACGGCCAATAAAAATTTTTTAATTGGGGAAAAAGCCTTTTAAAAAGCCCCAAAATTTCAAACTTGTTTCAACCAAACTTTTAAACTTCAAAAATTTCCCTAAGCTTTCTTGGTGTCTCCCAGCAAAATTTTCATTATTCCAAACAAATATTCGTTAAATTCAAATTTTCAAACCATTTTTAATCATCCCTTTATATTTCTTTATTTCTGTCCTTAACTTTTATTTTCTTGGAAAACTTAAGACTTGAAATTTTTAAAACACCGGGTTTTCCTTTCAAATAATAACCGGGTCAAATTCCCCCAAAAAAGATAAACGTTAACATTTCCCTTTGAAAAATTTCCAATATCTTCAACCCCACCTTCCCCAATTAAATTTGGGTCCATAAATTTTAAGCCAATAAACAATGGACGTTCCCCTTTCGTTCTTCACAAAAGGTCCAAGCAATTTCTTTTATCAATTCCCAAAAGGGGAATCTAATTTTCCAAACGAAAATTTACCTTTTAGGCCCAAGCCGCGTGGCCCAACCCTTTGCAAAATTTTTAATAAATTTTTGTTTTTTTCGTTTTTAAAAACCTCCATTTATCCCACCATTATTGACCAACCTTCGAAAACCGAAAACATCAAAACCTAATCCCTCCCTAATACTTTACCCAACCCCACCCAACCCCCCTTTTTACCTTTCCTTTACCACCCTTTTTTTTATCAAATGGTAAAAGGGAATTTCGAACCCTAACCACCCCTTTTCCTCCCAAAATTTATTTCCTCCTCCCCCAAAAAAGTTCTCCCCCCATAATCTAAAAATTTTACTATTTCCAAACCCCATCCCCTTGTTTAAGGATTTAAATAATTTTGATATTTGATTTTGTCCTTTTTATGTTATACTTAATTTGCCTTTTACTTTTATTTTAACTTTGGAATACACTTTTGGAAAAAGGCCAAATCAAGAAAATGGAAAGTGAATCAGAATCAAGCCCCGGGGGGCCTTTAGGCCGTCAAACATTTTTAAACACTAAGAAAACTTATTTACCGGGGGGTTTAAAAAAGGGGTGACCAATTTATAAACCGGAAACCAAGGCAAGAAAACTGTAATAAAGGGGAAAACCCTGAACCACCCCAAAAAAAAGCATTTCCTTTTTAAATATAAGAAAATTTTCTTTAAAATTTTTGGTAAAACCTAAACCGAACCAATTTCTTGACGATTTTAGGTTCCTACCCTATTTTACTAAATAAGGTTTTACTTCAGTTAAATGTCTTAAGATTTTTTCAAGGGCTCCTGCCGTAATTTCGGGTTTGCAAAAAAACCAGAGAATATTTTTTTCCTTACAAGGTTTGACCTGTTTTTGAATCTTTTAAATTAACTTATTAATTTTTTGCCTTAGATCTTCTTGGAAGAGGTAAAATCCAAAAAACCAGTTTTTTTGAATCCAAATTTCTAGTCAAATTTTTACTTCAAAGAAGGGATAACGCATATACGCCAGAAACAAACGTTAAGAATAAGGCGTTCCCACAATAAGGGTTTAAAATGAAACCAATTTTTAATTCAACGGGCCAACAAAACTAGTCCCAAGTTAATTAAATAGTAAAATAACAAAATACCAAACCCCAAATCCAAAGAATTCGCATTTCCATTTTAAAAAATATAAAAATAAAATAATCCCTCAACCCAAACCTTAGGTAGTAATTTCCAATTCCTATTTCCCGAAATTTGGGTTCCCAATTAATAAAGATTGGTTACTGATTTGGAAAAACCCTTAAAAGGTTCCACCCCACCAAGCGTTATCCCCCCCCCAAATACCAAAAACCCCAAAGCCCCTAAACTTTTTTAAACCAAACCCCGCCCCGTCTTTTAAAAATTTACCCAATAACCATTTTTTCCCAAAATCCCCTTTTCCCCATAAAAAAGCAAAATAAATTCCATTTAACCCGAAATTCTTTGGATTTTTTTTTTTCCAATGCTTCAAATTTTTAAACCCCAAAGGAAATCACGTTATAAATGGCCTAACAAAACCGAAACAATTACCCCCCAAACTTTTCCTTTCAAATATTTTTGAATTTGCCACCATTGGTTCTTGTAGATTTAAGCTTTTGGTGAAGACCATAATACCAGTCGAAATGGTTGACCGTTTGTGTGGTAACTTATCATCATGCATCTCTTTGATTTTTTCTTTTTACAATTAGCCTATTTGTGTCTCTTATTGTGACCAACTAATAGCAAAATAAAGTAGAGTCTTAAATCGAGATAAATATGAAAATAGAAAATACATTTAATCTGATACAATTTTCCCGCATAAAATTTCTTTATTCATGTTTGGTTAAACATCATTTGAAACACATAGATAAAAAATACTTGTACCAAACTCTTGTTACATTTTTTTGAAAGTGACAACATACATAAAACTTACTCCTAGTTGGTCGCGTAAATTAAAATTTATTGTAAGTTTTCATCTTAGTTTAAAAATGTATAATGTAGAGAAAATATTTTTGAAAAAGATTTTTTTGGGTATCGTAAAAACAATAGCGTCCATAAACATCTAGTATATCTTAAAATCGGACGGTTTTCGGTTCGAAAAGATACATCTTGATTCGAGGACCGAATCGAACCGATAACCAAAATTTGCAATATAGAAAACCGAACCGGACCGTGGTTCTAAAATTCGATTCGAGTTGGGTCGGTTCTTGTTCGGTTCTCGGTTTCAATTCGGTTATAATATACTTTTCTCTCGTAATTTTCTTTCATCAAGTCCAAATTTCTGAGACTAACGGCCCTAAATAATGTAAATGTTTCATAACCATCATACCCTTCATATGAAGAATGTGTAGAAAAGTACTAATCAACGAATCGTCTATAAAAAGCATATCAAATAATCCAATGGTATAAACGAATAGATACAGTTGATCAAGCAAATTAATTCACATAAATACATCATTTGATGCAATTGAAATATCGAGACTCCTTCAATATGCCAAAAGCAGGACAACCTCGCGAACACACGGTACTGTGGGACACGAAGCAAGTGGACACCCGTCGAGATCATTTCGAACCAATCCAAATTAATATCCTCAACCCCAAACAAAGATACAACAACACACCCATAAGCGCTAACTGCATCACGCACGACAACACATAATTATGTCGTTGCCATAAATCGAGACCTATATCTAAACACCACAAACCCTGACAAAAACCCAACGGTTATCCAAGCCGTGTAGTTCACAGCTGTAGCTGGTGGCATACTACCGGTAGCACCAATCAAAACCGGCATGTTTATCAATGTGATCCAGTGTTGTGTAGGAAGCCTTGTGGGCAAACCAAACCAAAACCGACTATTGCTCCAAGAAGAAAAGCAATTGACCATAGTGTAAGTCCCTTGGTCTCCAAAGATCTTTCGTGGCCGATCAAACCCCAAATGACCGATGCATCATAGAACACGTGATCTCCTGGGCATGTCAGACATCAGATGATGAGTCACAAATGTGGAATTGTTTCCATCAACCACCATGCAGTGCATAAATATACTAAAGCCGCTATCAACGTTCCAACAATTTGTGCCATAAACATTGATCTAGGTGGGATCTTCATGTAGTGACCAAGCTTGAAATCTTGAAGGAAAGTGACCGCTTGTGTCATGCTGATGTAGCCGTGAACCTTGAAGCACATGTTAGCAACTGGATATCCGGGATAAATGTACCCAATTATATACTCCGTGATGATGTTTAATCCAGGGGCCTGAAATCGTACATATGTATGCAGTTTAGATTTAGATAAAGCTAAGAAATTAAATGAATATCATAACTGTCATAAAATAGTACTAAAACACTTTCGCCTATGGTCCATTTCAGGCCTCAGTAATTATATACTTTTTCAAATATGTTTTAGTTATTACAACTTATTTAAGGGCCAATTTGTTAGAAAAATAATATAAAAAGCGAAAAAGTACTGTTTTATGATATTTGCCTGATAATTAAAGATGAAAGTATTACCTGGTTTGTGATGGCAGTGAGAATACCAATGGGAAGAGTGAAGAAAATAGCAATAGCACAAGCTAAAATGACACCCCACCAAGGCAACTGAAGCTGCTCGTTGTAATACTCGCAAGCGAAGATGGTGAGACTGATGTTTACAAAAAGTATAATCCAAAACCACCATTCGGGCACTTGTGCATACTTGCTCATTAGTCTAGTATGTATGTCCTGTTTCTTATCTTTGAAACTTGATTTACTTTGCTCCCATATCTCACTGTAATACTCGGGGAAAAAAGGAATTAGAATAATCTCCCACTTAAAAAGGATAATATCTAACTTGAATTTATATATATTTTACCTTCCATGGAATAGGAAAACATGAACAACCATAGCCGAGAGAGCAGCAAAGCCAACACCATAAGTCATGGCGAAAAATGTACTTAGATATAGAGGCCCTTCTTTTTCATACGCCGCATTATCAAAGTGAAAATTTGAGTCAATGATGGCGGTAATGTTGTATTCTTGACCCGATTCAGTGAAAAGGTTAGATGAAAAGAACGGAAAGTTCTTGGCATTGTAGATGTTGAACCAATAAGCAAGGGAGTGATCATACATAACCAAAAGAAGCCAGCGGCGACATTGGCTGTGGCAAACCATGGGCTTGCTAACGGGCTTCCAGTGCATGAAATCTGGACCAGTCGAGCCCGTGGCACTTATACCAAGCCCGTGAAGCCGGAACCAATCTGTTGAGCCATGATTGATGAAGGAAAATCCAACAGACCCATGAGAGAGAGGTTAACATTTGGAATATATAGCCAGGGAAAATGTAGTAGGCAAAACTACAAACAAATGCGATTAGGAAAAACTGGGTACGCGTCAATCCCCCTTTGGGTCGTTCTTCTTTCTCGTGCAAAGCCCTATTAGAGTAAACAATACAAATAGTCAGATAAGCAATTCTAATAAACAACAATGGCGAGCAACTTTCAAATGATCAATACATAATGCTCTAAGAATAAGATAGAGTACGTGTATAATTTAATACTCCATATGTATCATTCCTCCCATGATAAGTGTGCACTTTGAAAATTCACACAGATTTAGTGATACCAACTATATTTTCTACCAATGATATATCATTTCTACTCACTAATAAAGTCTTTTTTGACGGGTTGAAATGTGAAATGAACACTTATTTTGCGACAACCTAAAATAAAAATGTGAACACATATTAGGAAACATATGTTAGTCGATATATTGTATGAGTTGTAAACACCGAATAGTTTGTTATCTCATTCATCTCAATATTTGACACATAAATAGATATACAAGGACTATTCTAGAACTCGGGCTTGAGCCCATACCATATATCGACTAACAACGTAGAGATTTGTTAAAAATAAAATTGGTTTTATACAATTTTGGAAGTAGACTCAATCGAAAAAGACTACATGCATAGAGAAACAAAGGGATATAAATTTTTGAGTAAATTACACCGTTCGTCCTTGTGGTTTTGCGTTGTGCGAGGTTTCGTCGCTTTTTAAAAATTGCCGATTAGTCAGCCAAGTGTGAAACCTTATCGTGGTCGTCCTTTGGCCAAACGACGTTAAGTTTGTTGTTAAACTCACGCCATGTGAGTTGCAGCATGAGGTAAAAATATCATTTCATCTGCAACTGACCCTATTGCCCCATCCCTTTCGGTCTCTTCTTTTACGCTTCGCCACCTTTTAAATGCGCCCAAAACACAAACCAAAATCGATAATTCTCCTGTACGCTTTCCAGTAATGATTGATCAATCACTTTCATCTTATTTTGAGCTTCCGCCCCAAAGCTACTCCACGAGGCTATTGGTGAACAGCGTATGGAGATAAAAGCGAGAGTAGTTAGTCATCATCTGAAGTCTAAGAAAGGAGAATTGGAGTCTTCCATTCGTTTATCTACATATAGGACGAGTTTCCACAAGTTTAATTGTTATGTTTCCCAAAACATCACTTCAATTAGGGTTGGTAAATTAGGGTTCATACAAATCAAGGGGTTTTCCCGATTGGTGAGGGGTTTTGTTAATTGATGCATAAGGAAGATTCTTCAGTATTTAATCGTGCCAATTCGTTTCTAGTCTCCTCCGATGGAGCTCTTGAGTTCGTGTTTATAGCTACTCGACCAGCTAATGGGTTGATGTAAGAACATGCTTCTTGTCATCCTTTGAAGCTATTGTACTTTTAATATTTGTCTATATTCGAATTTATATTTTTTATATATCTTGATTTATGTGAGATTCTTGGATGTTGTTGTTGTTGATAAAATGATAAAACAAGGAAAATAGAAATATGAAAATTTCATAATGGCTTATCGTAACTCTCTGCGTATCTTTATCCTTTTGATTAGTTAGCGTACTCGACTCGGTATTGCTTATTTCTTTTTTCATTCTATTTGAATGGGCCGTCTGATCCTACGCAGGGGTGACGGATCGGGGTTGAAGTAGTGGTAGCAAGCTGGCGGATCGAGTGGTGTGGGCTGCGGATAGGGGTTGTTGTGATGGTAACAAGATGATGGTTGAGTACTTGTTGATAAGAAGGATAGATGGTGTCTTGATGAAATTCTATCTTAGTGTTTGTAAATTTTTTAAAAAGGAGCATTTTGTTGTTTGATTTGATGAGTTTCTATCTTCTTAAAATGGGTTTTGTTGTGTTTGATGAAATTCTATCTTCTTTATATGTTCTTAATGAATAATGGAACAGGTTTGTGATTTTTAGTTCATAGTTGCACAGGAATTATTTGTTTGTATGTTAAATTGGTTGGAATTTTAATGTGTTCTATGTTTGTGTTGATTGATGTTTGTGTTGATGACGTGTGTTTTATGTTTGTGCGTGTGTGGTAAGTGGTGATATACCACTTTGGACGATTATGTAATCAATTCAATATTACTAGGTAGTTTGTGTCAATTTTGCGAAGAAGAGGCGTAGTGTAACTAAGCGGGGGTATTTAGTCATTTTACCGCCGTATGCAAGTCACGTGGGGAGTTCTGATCAGCTGCGTCGTTTGGTCGAAGGACGAGCGGCGCATAAGGTTTCACACTTAAGGACGACCGGTGCGATTTTTTGGTCGAAGTCGACGAAGCACCTGCGGTCAACGCAAACCACAAGGACGAACGATGTAATTTACTCAAAATTTTTTGATCAACTGGTTCCATTCCAGCTTTCTGGGGACCTATGATAAAGACTTGTGGTTATTATAATTATACCACCTTCTTGCTTGCCATTATACGTCTTCTTGACTTTTTGTCCTCTTAGGATCATTTCATTTGATAGGTCCCCAACACTTTTGTCCATTTCACAACCTTTTTAAAAAAAGTAATAACCAAGTTTTATTACTTTATATATGTTTAATAATTAATAGAAAAGGAGTCGCGCTAGACTTTCAAGTTTTCTTGCACCAAAGAGCAACATGTTTGAAATTTCAAGCTTGAATTTGATAAATGAAGTAGTATGATTTTTCAAGTGTTATTAAACATGGTCTTGCAAGTGTTATGATTTTTCAAATTATATTCAGGAACAAAAATACATAAAATCCGTCTGTAATCATATCAGGAAAACGAAGAGTAGGAAATTCATGTGGTATCATTTAACTCTTGCTGCATTTACATGTGTTACTTATCTTCTCAGATGTTGCAGATGTGGGTAAGGTTTTTAATAGTTACATAAGTGTCCGCATTTAATTCTTGTTTATTTTACGAGTAAAATATATTTATACTTTTAACTCACTCCAAGAATAACTATAATAAAATCAATACGAGTTATAGTGTCTCCTGCAAAGTTCAAAAATCTGAAATTTTGTCTGCTCAAACATGCAAGCGATGTCCATGGCGAGAGGCAAGCCAGAACAATGGTCATCAGAAGAGCCATATATTATATGCGCAAACGATTGAAATTTTATTAAGTTGTGAAAATATAATACTATGTACTTAAGGTTGAGCATTGCAGACCTCAAAACCGACCCGACCGACCTGGCTCGGCCGAACAGAAGAATGGTGATCGATCTCGGTTAAAACTTTTCCTTATTCGGATGCCGGGTCGGTTCGGTCCGGTCAGGTCTTACATCTGAAATCAATTATGAAAACTTAGACCGGACCGGATTAAGCAGCATTCGATCGGTCAGGGCTTTGACTAAAATAAGGTCGGTTAATACATAATTAATGTACTGACCTAAATAGTCATTCAATCAATCCTTTCTAATTTGTTGTTTAATTAATCATTATTATCATTATTATATTTACGCAAGTGAGGAAGTAATGCAAAAAAAATTATAGAATCTCTTACCTAATGTCAACTCTTGGCTGTCGTATCTTTTCGTAATTTAAAAGACAATGAAACACATGGTTAACTTAATTTTCTTTAACTTATTTGTCACTACTCTCACCCATTTGACGTATTTTTTTCAATTAAATAAGGACGAATGAGTATATATTTTTGGTTTTAAAACATACGAGTAGTGCACAAGAAGTGTGAAGAATTGTTAAAGGTAGAATACATGTGAACTTAAATCATTCATGCATATCTACTTTTTTAGAAAATTCTTTTAAAACTTTAACCATAAAATCATGACATTTGAGCAAAAAAAAATGTCATTTTCGATTACATAACTACTCAAATAATAATTCAATTTCCAGAAAATAGGTATCTCCTAACATCTTTGACATTATATCGTATACTAGTCTACACTCTACACCATAATTTATTTTCAAATGGACCCAACACACCAAATTAACTTCCTATGTACCTAAGAGCATCGGTGTGAATGACGTTGTCACTCATGTAGTAGGTGAGATGGAGGATTTCATGGTTGCATGTATGCCTTCATTTCTGCCGTCGAAGACAAAATCGTGGGAGACGACGGTAGTATTGACACAAAGCAAAGTTACGTTATATAACGTTAACTTTTGTTTTTAACGTAAATTTTTTTTAAGCGTTAATTTTTTTAAAAAACCCACCACCCTTATATAAACTATCTTCATCTTCATCGTTTCACGTCTTGACCCAAAATACTGTGAAATCTTACTTAACTCAGCGAAAAAATTGCTCGCGATATCACCAGCCCGAATGACGGAGGATCTTGAATCTCTTAACTAAAACCCATTAACAATCGGGGTTCTTAACGAACCCGTCTACACCCTCTTGACCAATTCAACTTTGTCTCCACAAGAAATAATGCTTAACCAACAATATCGGTTTCAACAAGGTTAAGTAAGTTCACTTGGATTTGATCGCGCGGTTTTAAACCGTCCACAACCTCGCGGTTTTTAACATCACGGCCTCCGATTGCCCCAAATGGAATCCTGCCGTCGGTTCACAATTCAAAGTTCAAAAGCGTGAGCAAGCAAAAGGCGAGGCGAAAAGTGAAGACAAAAACATTCTTTGTGGATTTGGGCCTTGACGATGGCGAAGATGTTGAAGTCGTAGCCTATGCGGACGGGAGGAAGTGGACCAAGTCGAAGAAATGTTCTTTGCAGGTGTTGGATAGAAATTTCCCAAGATAGAGATATGGGCGATGGCCGTGGGAGGAATACTTTTGGAGCGACATTCTCGACATGTTCAATTCTAAAACAGCAGATAACCGGTGTGGCAAGAACATGATAAGCGGTAAATGGACAAGGATTAACGGTGATTGCGGAAGTTCAACGTTTACAAACATCTTCAACGTCGAAGTGGTGAAAATGAGCAAGATCAAGTCGAGAATGCCAAAGCTAACTTTCTG
Organism: Chrysanthemum lavandulifolium; assembly: GCA_022545495.1. NCBI lineage: Eukaryota > Viridiplantae > Streptophyta > Magnoliopsida > Asterales > Asteraceae > Chrysanthemum > Chrysanthemum lavandulifolium. The sequence goes on from CM040246.1 coordinate 24,557,928, forward strand.
ACGTTTTGGTGGGATGGAGTTTTTGTATGAAAATGTTGAAACATTTTGAAAAATTATCACGAGTCGGATCTTGAAGATCCGTTGACATTACATGTCTCGAGGATATATTCGGTAGGACAAACGACCTCGGCACGAAAGAGATGGATGCTGAAGCAGTAGGAAAGAAGCAGTCGACTTGACGTCAAGTCACTGCAAGCTCCGGTGGAAGTCAAGCAGTAGTTTTGGGACATATATCGAAATATATGCTCAGCCGTGCTCGAAGGGCTTTACGAGGCGGGCGGGAGAAGGAAAAAAGCGTGTGAGAGAAGATCGAGATGGATTTTCTCATGATAGATCCAGAATCTGATCGACCGTTGGCAATCATCCATGAGAAGCGGGGCGTCTGGTCGAAATATCGGGATAGAGATGACTAGGTTACGTATTATTAGTATGTGTTTATTTTTTTACCGTGTCGGTTTTTTTTTTTTTTTTTTTTTTTTTTTTATGTATTGTAGTTTAATTTGAATGAAATAAATTTAGTTTATTTGGAAATGAAAATTGAATAAAATAAATAAAATGGTATGGTGTTTTTGAATGAAGAGGTTGATGTTTGTTATGAGTAAGGAGGGGGTTTGTTGTGGTTAATTGTAGAAAAATAAAATCTTGATGTGGTATTTGAGATGTGACGACGTATAGCATGTATGACACCTGATACTCTAAATAGCCACAAGCAAACCAATATCCAAGGTTCCAAAATAAAATCCAACTATATATCTTTTCTTGTATAATGCAAATTCATATATTTTATATATCCATTTGGTAAAAAAGTACTGTATACATTTACCTGAACAAAGAAACTTGTACAAGATTAGATGGCCACCACATCTCAGCTGGCTCCACTAGATACCTTCTGAATATTCCAGCCCATCCAAAACCCAAAACCTAACCATCATCATTCAACCACTTGTTACTTACCCTCTAAACATTTTTTTTTTAATATCTCGTCTCAATATTGAGACGTATTCAAAAATAATTATGTATTTTATAAAAAATATAGTTTAACATTATCTGAGATGCTCTACAACCAAATTTCTGGCCTCGTTTGAGACCATTTTATAAGATACGTTATTAAATATACTTTCTACCAATCAAATATTATATCTAACCCAGAGTTTCATTGGTTAATATAAAGTGGACAATTGTTATAAAACATCTTCAAACAGTAACGTAAACACTTAATATGAGACGGACGTAGAAATATAGAAAAAGTTGAAAGTACCTGAGTGGTAAGAACAACAATCAAGGAGACAAAAAAGGTCATGTGTTGTTTATAAAAAACCTTAACACCAGTAACAATATGTATGGCATAAACAGTGCCAGCACCAGAGTTAGCAAAGATGGTAATCAAAACATGCTCCTTAACATTAAAGGACCAGGGTTCATGGTGAACTCCATCGTGTCCCTTTAAAAAGACACGATCAGTAATCTTGGCAGCCATGAGTTGACCTAGTGGGACCACAGCGATCTGAGCAGAGATCGCTGTGATACTAAAGTCAGTTCAGTTCTGTACCAAAGAACTGATTCAAAAGACAAAAGAACACATGAAAGTGTTCCTAGGACCCACATTCGAAATGTCAGAACTGGTAATGATGCATCGTCTGTGGTTGGTACGGTCAACGCTACTTGTTTTATAGGTGAGTTTTCTTCTTCTTCTTCTTGTTCATGGAAGTTTGTTGGTGATGATGATGAAGATGATGGAAGGTGGTCGTTTGTTGTTGTTATGAGTGGTTGTCTGATTTCATTGGATGTGTTTTCTTCCATGTTTTGTGTTTGTGTTTTTTTCTGTGTGTTTGTTGGTTTGTAATATCGATACGTTAGATATTTTAGACACGAAATATATTGAAAATGAAATGAAAGGAGTAAATATTGTGAGGAAGAGCTACCTAACAAGATGGTTATTATGGATTTCAACTCCACATTGGTGATTACCACGTGGGCAAGTGAATATTCAATATTCACACATCCCGAATCATGAAACTCATAAAAAGGAGTTATTAGAACGGTGCCTAGTATTTTATTGATTGTGCTTTTTAGTTTTTAGTTTTTTTATTTATTTATTTATTTTTTTTTATAATTTTGTTTATATCAGTATAAGCGCGAAAATCGCGGGCGTAAATATAAAGTTTTAATAAGCAACGCAAACAGCGTAAATCTGACGGACGTGAAAAAGCTACGTTGTCTTGACAAATGGGGAATGAAGGAATATTACTATGGATGGAAGGGTTCCGATAGTAGGGCCAATAAAAAGTATATACTTTCTTTTTACAAAAGGAAATAATAAAGATCTGGTGGGAGGCTTAAAGAGAGGCAAATTAAAGGCGTCGTCTTCGATTGAGTGATATCGAAGTACCGCTTTTAATGTCATAATTAAATGATAACACCTCAGTTTATGACTCTTTTTAGGCCTATCATTAGGTCCATATATCATTGTTCTTTCCAAAATTATTATCTTCACGCAAAATACACACGGTTTAAAAAAAAGAAAAAATCGTTACATTCTTTAACCAATCAAATATTATCTTTACACATTATACTCTTTTTTATTTGGTTGAAATAAGAAAACGACTAATATTTTGAGACATTTCAAAATAAAAATAAAGACTATAATTCGTAATTTTTTTCCTTGAATAGGTTAACTCATTTAAGCCTTTCGTGTTAACTTTGTATGAAAAAATTATTCAAAAAGTTGATATTCGTCGAGAAACTTTAACTTTCATTCATTTTTCGACTAACCTTTTTTTAAAAACCAGCCTAAGAAATACTCAAAAGTTTTCTATGAATTGAGAAACTGAAACTAAACTAAAGACTTAATTCTTCAAAAAAACATTTGCGTTCCAGTATTACAAAGACATTTGTGTTGGGAGACTAAGCGCTCGAAAGCTAACTCCCAAGTTGTTGCGTGTGAAATTTGAACTTGCAACCTCCATTAAAAAAATTAGAAAATCGTAAACCCCTACCACTAAGCCACATTTTTAAGTTTACTTGGCATATTTTGTACAATCTATAATTATATGACTAAAATAAGTAGTTCAAGGTAAGCAATTGGTGGGTGACGGGTCGCCTATAGTGCCAAGTCACGAGTGATCACCAAAACGGAAGTGCAAGGTCACGCTAAAATTGCAAATGTTTGGTAAGTTGCCCATCATAGTAACAAAGCTGCAATTGTGGGCCTCATTGATAAAATTAAATGTTTTTTATTTGTTTTATGTGTGTATGTGGGATCTTTAATTTGGTATATTTGTATAAATTAAGTATTTTAGTGAAAAGTGAGGGGAAGATGCCCAAAATGAGTGAAAGTTGAGAGAGAGAGTGAGGGAAAATGAGAGGAGAGAGAAAGATGAGTTAGCGGTGACTCGATAACTACCACTACTTTCAGGCAAAAAGATTACGAGCCGAATTTGATACTTTCAGCTGAAAATTCAAGATAAAAAAAAAGTTTCATGTAACAAATAAAAATAACAATTTTAATTATGATCAGTAACAAAATGAGGGTAGGTAGCAGATTAATGAAACTTTATATTTCGATAAAAGCTGCTAAGATTTAACCAAAGATTGGAAAAAGTCAAAAAATAATAATAATAATAATAATAAAATAAAATAAAATAAAAAATAAAAATGGTTTACAAATTGAGAATGTTTAAAAACGTTGCATTAAGGCTATGTTTGGCGACGCATGCGATAGCGATAAGTAGTAAGCGATGGCGATGCAAGTTGATGGCGATGTGATGGTGTAGTTGTTTGTTTAAAAATTGTGTTTGGTAGCGTAGGCGTAGCGATAATTATAAATTGTAAAATTACGAAAAAGGTCGTATCATATTAAAATAAAATAAATGATTAAACAAATGAGGGTATATATGTAATTTAATAAAAGCTAATAACTTGGGCAGTGTGGAATCTTAATCGAAGCATTTAGATTGGGCGGTAAGACTAATATTCTGACATTGAGGTGTTCTTGAAACAAAACTTTTCATCATAATCTTCTGAAACATCGACATCATTTCCTAAAGCTTACTAATCTTTCGTTCTTAAACCTTTTCTAAAGCTGTCAATGAATTTGCCTAAAAGCAAGGGTGTGTTGCTTGTGAGATACGGGTCATTGTTACACTCTAACTTATAAAGTATATTGTTTTCCGTTAAAAAGAAGAGAGAAATATATAAGGGATGATGATTTGTAAATGTATTTTATTTGTCGTTTTATTTTTTATCATCTAATTATTATATATATATAAATATATATATATATATATATATATATATATATATATATATTTTACAATTCTATGTATTCAACTTGTATTTGCGTTATTTGTATGTATTTTGTGTTTTTTCTTGATTTATTAACACTTTTATTCTCTAGGAGAGGCGAAAAGTCATGAGATCTGGCACAAGTGAAGCGAAAATGCAAGTTGAACTATATAATAAAAAAATTGGTCGATCGTATAAAAGATAAAGTGACGAGTAAGATCGTTTATATCTGATTATTGATATATATTTTACACTTTGTAAAGAAAATAAAAGAACCCTTTTTGTCCATACTTGTCGTTTTCTCTTATTTAGTGCACGAAATTAAGTCTTGAACGATTACAACAACAATATTTAATCTTGTCGGGATAGGATATTACTTATTATCTTAAAAAGGCGGGAATGGGAGTTTTGCAATTCATGCATTTAATACCAAGTTCCACCAACTTGGCAACTTGACACGAGGTTGAGTGTCGTTCTGAAGTAAGTCCTTTAGCATTAATAATCTTTCGCAACTTGGCAGCAACAACGAAGTTTAAGTGTCATTGCCAGTAAGTCGCTTCATGAATCTCATTGCGTCGTGCGGGTTTCAACTTCGTATAATACTAAAAGCGGGACCACTTTTTCAAAACATTTGCATTAATTGCAAACTTTGCCAATTTGGTAACTTATTTTTCGAGGTTCAGTGTCGTTCTGCAAAGTAAGTCCTTTAACATTAATAACCTTTCGCAACTTGGTAAAAAGCAACCCTGAGGTTTAAATGTGGATTCTGAAAGTAAGTCCTTTTGCCATGGCCCATTGCGTCAGCGGTTTCTAACTTCTAGTTATAGAACTATAATGTAAACACATTATACTCCTACCTCAAGGTAAATTTATGAGTAGAAAGACTACCTCTAAAATAATCCTTGATAAATATGTGTGTGAGTGTGAATATGCTAAAAAATTATGTAGAAGTGTAAGGTCTTGATTCATTGGTGTAGGCAAATACCTAACTTTTAAAGAAGAAACTACTCCATTGATTTTTTCATGTATATCTAGGATTTGAGTTTCTATTTTTGTTTTGAGTTTGATTATTCTCTATCTACTAATCTTGCACGTAATATTCGTCTATTTCCTGATTATCTTTCATTTCTTAATACTTTTTTTTTTTTTGGGCATAACTAAACTTTTTGTACATTTATTGGCTAAATTATTTTGCATAGTGAATTTTGCATAGTGAATTATTTTAACATATAGCAATTTTGCCAAGCATTATATAAAGTATAAGAAGATTCAAACGACTTAAGACCAATTACGTATAGGGCCTCTGCGAAGTACTTGTCTGTGAGTCTTCTTTATTGACCTTTCAAGGCCTACAACTTCGCTTCAAAATGGTGCGAAGTAACAAGACACGCATGTCGTGCACGTTTAATAAGCGTGAAAAAAAAATTAAAAAGCAAAAAAAAAAAAAAAAAAAAATAGCCTCGAATGTGAGCAAAATCGACAATGGGGCCCTATCTTGTCGACGAAGACAAAAAAAAGCTAACTTTTGAGCCAAATCACCTCAATTTGAGCGAGTTCTCTAAACTTAAATAAATTAGAGATGTCATTAAAAGCAAAATGTATCGATTTTACTCTAGTGTGGAGATGTATCGATGTCATGAACTTGGTAGAGGCCCAGAGGCGATCAAAGCATGTATGTTACTAGTATGTATGAAAGTCTAATCGGCATACCTTGCTATCAAGTATGTAAAATGTATCAATCGGCATACCATTATTGTTTCATTGTATTCTTTTTAACGCTTTTGTTTGATAAGTTATAACCAACGACATTCTTTAATGTAATATACATTGTTACGTATCACGAATCTATATTAGACTCAGTCTCATGTTTCATGTAATAAATTATACTTAGTTAATGAAATTGAGTGCGGGTTTCACTTTGTAAACATTTTATCGTACATATAAATCGGAAATTTTCAATGCAATATATTTATTTATCTGCATTTTAAAATATTATAGGCTTTTATAAAAGAAATTCTTGTTATTTTAATAAAAAATAATTATAAAAATTAAAAAAACTTGTCATTTAAGCGTATAGTAATTACATTGAATAATAATATATTTTAATATAATTGTTTATACAAAAAAGTCATTAAATTTATAACACCGATTTAATGCTTGAATTTTACCCTTTTTATTTTTTATAAACCCTTTTACACAATTGATCGTTTTGTTTTACGTGGCGTTTAATTTATTTAAGTGGAGAAGCTTGCTTGAATTTGAGGTGATTCGGTTCATGAAGCAGTTTTTGTCTTGATCGGCGGTATAGGTTTGTCGATTTCACTTCACATTTGAGGCAATATTTTTTTTTTTTTTTCATGTTGTTTATTAAGCGGGATCTTGTGGCGTGTCGCCCAAAAACTGCGTCGTTTGAAGCGAACTTATGGCGCTTTTGGAAGGTCAATAAAAAATAGATTTCGCTATATTTATTTACGTGATGAGGTAATGGAGGCCCATCACCAATCTATTTTCGTGACTATTCATCCCTTTGTCTGTATTTAATATCATTTTCTAGCTACATTCATCTTAAACGTAAAAAAAAAAACATTTTTTAGTTGGTAACCTGTAAATCCGCACACCTAGATTTTATCACGCCAGATTAGAAACCATGCTAATCTGTTTCGGTTTTTATTCTCAGTACAGTGAAGCAAGGTTCTCGTATTCGTCCACTACTTCAAAAAGGAAAACGAATTGATCCAAACGTATAATAACTTTGTTTTGTAGTTAAATCATTCACGATAAGTTATACTAAGTATGTATTAATTTGACTATTTGTTTTGAGACTCGATTAGTTTTAAACCAAAATCAAATAAGTACAAAATCAGTTTATTACTTGATAGCGTGGTGAGTTGGTAATAAGTGAAAATATTCTTGCTACAGCAATGAGGTCGAGTTGATTCTTGGCGTCACTATAGTATGCGGCCATTAAGTATTCGTGTATGTCGCGTTATGAAAAGTCGGCCGATTATGGGTCGTTTGAGTTACCGGTTATTAAGTTTTTGGACTTGACAAAATTATTTTATTTCTTGGTTCCACTTTATAGACACTTGACGTTAATTACTTGATTGATCATTTGATTGTATTGGGTTAGCCCATTAATATATGCTAGTTTTATACATCGATCCTTAAATGGTTAAGTCTCTGAAATAGGCTTGTTTGGGCCTTCAATATTCTCGACAACCAATATCTAGATAACGTAAATCATAATCAACAAGTTGGTTTCGTGGTGTAGTTGGTTATCACGTCAGTCTAACACACTGAAGGTCTCCGGTTCGAACCCGGGCGAAGCCACTTACATTTTTTATATTCGGTTTTAACGTCCTACACAAAGGCTGTACACTAGTACTTAACAGGGTAAATTATTCTGCAATGATCATAACCTTTTTGCACAAACATTTATATAAATTTCAATGATATTATATATATATACTAATAGGCGTGCGTTGAGTTATGCAAATGAACGTCTTACATGCTAATTACTCACATAATATTGAATCCCATTGGTTGTTTTACTAGCATTGTCTTCTTTTGTACACTAGGCAACTCCTCATTGGTTATGAAAATTAATTACATTACAAGGATGAATAGTATGTCGGTGGAGTACGTTTTTGTCACCGAAACATTAAAGTCAAAAAACCATACAATTTCGATCTGACAAATGCGACTTAGAAACTACATATATAGAGCACATGTGCAATTGCATTTAATGCAAACTAGAAATTTGATCTATTAATGAGTTTAATACATGATTTATTAGAAAATAAGATATATATACGAGTTAATTGGTTATATCGCGTTTCATACACACGGGGTTCACGAGGATATCTTAATCATAGCGCCTCACATGACAGCAGCAATTTACCGACTCGTTACATACTACCGGTTGAGATTCATCTATTGACTCAGCGAAAAGGCGGCTTGAAGTTATAGTCAAGTTCACTCAGTGTCGAAGAGTGCATCTTGACTATAAAGAACACGAGGAAAGAAAGTGACTAGTGTGTAACCAAAACTTCTAACGGGCTGAAGAATCATGAAGTCATATATTGATTGCAGTGTAGCGTTACAATGGAACCTTCTTCCTTTACGCTCCCCGTTTGGTAATCTCACCAACACCTTCACAACTAAAAAAACGTCGTTAGCACAAAATCCATAATATAGTTTACTACATTGTAGTTATACCTGAGTAATATCAGGTCCTTTTTCAGGTTCTGGCCCTAGTGATGAAGCTCTTTCCTTGTATAATTTAGCTTCGGCATTGTTGATACAAAAGTTGGACGTTCCTGATTTGGAGCTCCGGTTCTCGTACCAATTGAGAATTGCTGCTTGAGACCTAGCACTAAGAGACAAGAAACACCGTTAGGCTTACGGTGGGATTGTCTCACGATTATCCTCCGGCGTGAGGTGAGTGTCGGTTTAGGGTTTAAGGAGTTTTAGGGTTATTAGATCGTACGCTTAAGCGAGGATATGATTCACTTTATATCTGTGCGGAATCCTTGTTGGTTCCGTGTTCCCCGACTCGGCGTATCCGCTTAAGTCGGTTGGAATGATTATCTTCTTATTTTAGAAGATATCATATATCCATTAAATAAATAGATTTGGGCTTGGGCTTTCGTGAGCTGAGCCTTTATTGATATTGGCCCAGTGGTGATGGGCTTGTAAGTATGAAGGCGTGGTCGGGTTCATGACCCGGGGACCTCGTCATCATGTCCCAGGTCTAGTATGCGCGATGCGTAGCTGCGGATGCTAGACTAATGATAAATCAGTCCCGAAAAACAAATAATAGGCGAAAGCGTATCCAAGAAGCCATCGCTACCCGTGGGTACAATGTATCGAGACATCCATGTGAATAGTCAAGGCCTCGTGAATCGGGAAAATTCTTGCCCGTTGTCGCATCAAGTCATCTCGACCGCACAATGAAGACTAGTGGAATCCGCGTGTGTCGCCAATCGTGTGGAAGAGGAGAAATATATAACGGGGATTCATTTTCACGGTTCCTCGCGGTAAAAACACCTTCCGCCATTTCTAAAGCAAATTAGAGTCGGTATCCCAAAAGTAACCAACCACCAAGGTAACGTGGCGTGCGTGATAGCGAAAAGTATATCACCATGGTTAAGCAGGTTGTATGACTTCACTCAGGACCTTAATTTGATCGATCGATGGAATTTACCTCGGTTACTTTATACCGGGGCGTGCATCCGGTGGTTCCGGATCGCGCGTGCACGATTGCGATTTCCGAAGAAGAGTGGGTGTATCACGCGGTTATTAATTTTGCGAATCAGCGTGTGCCTGTCACGCTTTCTATGCGATGTGTTAAATTATTATCTGTTACACATATCGCGATTACTGCTTTGCATCGGTGCGGCCAAAATTACTAATTTAAGTAAATTTGCGTTTGTTGGGATTAATCCCACCATCGACTTATTCCGCGCATTTTACCACACTACGTGGGCGCATGGGTGGGTAACTTTTGAAGCAGCGGTGAGTATGCGGTCTTATCTGAGATAAATTAGGCATACTTAGGAATTGGAGGAGTATTTCTTACGGGTAGATGATACATGTTTCGGTGGAATTATGATTTCTATACTCGAGGAACACTACGAGAGGGATGAGTGCCCATTGCACAGGTCTTATAACGTCGAGGATGCGAATTGATAAATGCGAACGCATCCACTATAGTGCATATCTGAGGATTTTGGTGCACATGGGGATCGGCCGCAATTATTTTGGCCAGAAGATGAGATCCTATCTTTTTAGGCCATGATGGCGGGGTGGGTACTTATTCCTCCGTTACCTCTGCGTATAAATAATGTAAGAATAATCTTAGTCTTTTCGCGCATTATATAACTTTGTTTGTATATGTGTTTTGTCTTGCGAGATGGATCTATTCACCGTCGTCTGATTAGCGAAGCCGTGGCCGTAAAGGCGAGGAGTAAAGACCGTTGAGGGATGACGAAGAGCCTATCTTGGCGCAAGCGAAGGGGCGTGTCATGGAACCGGCTGCGGGGATCTGAGGACTAGTTCCTCCGTTGCGGTGGAGGCAACACCGCTCTGAGCCGTCCCGATCTGAGGTAACATCATTTGGCGGTGATCGGCGCCCATAGCCTGGAGCTCGTCACGAAGAGGAAGAAAAGAGGAAGTTCGCTTAGTCGCAAAGGACACGACAAGATCATGGTGCGGGCTGTCAAGGAAAAGCGTCCGTGATTATTGTGGAGTTGTCCTCGGCTGAGGCGTCGTCGCACCCTGCTGCAGATGATGCGAGCCAAAGTAAGTAAAACCATACATGTATAACCTCCATTGGTTGGTGGATGTGCTAATTGTGATTCTAACATGGCGGTGGTGATCATTCGCGGTGGAGCGGTCATAGAATCACCTCCCGGCGAGTCCAACACGGTCGGCGCATTCTCGAGCCGCCGGTAGGGAGGCGAAAACCAGGCGATGCGGATGTGCCCTGGATCAATTAGTTGAAGAATTGGTTCAAGTCTCAGCCCATCAAGCCGTTGATCGTGAAGTGAAAGATCAAGTATCGGTGGAGAGGACCAAAGCTCGAAGAAGGACCAGCAATAGCTGTTGGGCCGACTTTCAAGCACCAGCCTAGTTGGATGGCGCTTTGCAGAAGACTCTTGGGCTCGGTATATCTTGTAACGGTAGAGGACAAAATGGCGCTAATGTGCCAAATGAATCAAGCGTGCCGATCTTTGCCGGTATAAGTCTGCGTCTTCTTGAGCCTAAAACATTTGGACGAGGGTAAAGAAGGTTTGTTTCTTGCTTGATTGGGGGCTCGGAATCTTGTGAGTGGTCCTTGGAGGTCGAGAGAGGCAAAGCTGCGTGGTGAGCATCAGTCGATGAAGAATTGTATCCGCGACTTATGTCGGTGATAGCGGGCGCGTGGCTCATAGGCGCGGTCTCGATTAGTGCGCTTAGTACCTAAGTCGTCGGTAGTGAATGCATTTGGGAGGTTGTGCGATGCGCTCTAGGCGTGGTAAATCGAGGCGGTGGAACAACTCCATGAAGAAGCTGTTGAAAGCTTTGTTGATAAGGTACCGGGTTATAATCTTTGAATCATATGATCATTTGGTGTTGCCATGCAAAATGAAAGACCTAGAGCTCGATGATTTGAGCTTAGGCGACCGGGATTATCCGATAAGTGTTATTATGGCGGGTTGACATTGGCGCGTCATCGTCTTGAGGATGCCGACACCCTGCCAGTTATTTTTGAAACCCGTGAGTCGCACTCAGTACCCGTCTTTGCAGCATAGGGATAGTCGAATCCCTTTGCATTGGAGAAGAGGTACCTCTAAGGAGGTCTTGGGCGCATGCCACCCGTCTTGCCAAGAAAAAGTATTGCGGTAAGGCCATTTGTGTGGACTTGGTGCGGCTCGCTTGCCAGTCGATGGAGTGCCGGTCGGTGTGGCCCGTGTCGCCTAATGATTCGGATGTGTTGAAGAACATCGGTAGTTAAAGCGACAAGTCATGTTGCGCCGTCAGCTTAGGCTTTATAGTAGCTTATGTAGCGGATATGTTTGCTAGTTTTGTAATAACTCGTAGTTATAAATAAAATTTCTTTTTGCTTGTTGCTTGTGGGCATTTGTAATGTATACATAGGCGTCGCGCGATGTGGGGAATTCATAGTCGTCTATGAAAATTATAGTATACCGGAAAATAATTCTAAGTATCTAATCATAATCGTGTATGTTATGATATTCACGTCTTTGTAAATATCTTATTAAGGAAGCAAGTATCTTGGTTTCCCGGTTGTTAAGCGTCGTGCGTGTGCCTGCTGCGCGAACCGAAGTCGTGGGATGCGCGCATATCTTATTCAACGTCTTGAGAACAAGGTGTTTAACAAGGATGCGTGATCCGGTATTGATGGGTTTGCAACCTCTTTTCAACAAGTTAGTTAGTAGGTCAACTTATCCTTTTACCATCATTGGGTTTATTAAGTAGTGCATGCATGCGCCATCGTGGGCAAAATAAAAATTGTTAAGGCATACGGTATATGGAGATAACAATTTAAAATGTCGCGGAGTTAGCTAGAAACCGCGACGTTTTTATTAATACTTGCAAGTTTATCGGGAAAGAACAAAGAAAACAAGTAAAATGAAAAATAAAAGCGAGTACATGAATGTTTATTGAGCCGAAAGTGCGAGCGTCTGCTGTGCATATCGTAGCGATTCTATAGATAGCACCTCTTGAGGTTGTTGATATTCCATGTGCTTGCGGTAGGTCACGACCATCCAAACCTCGTGAGTCAGTGCCTTTGTGCCCGTTGCTTGATAACCTCGTAAGGTCCTTCCCACTTTGGTCGAGAGCTTACTGTATCTTGATGTGGCTTGCCTCGTTGGCGCGATGAGACAAAGTCGCTGAGTGCAGAATGAAACACTCGCGTACCTTGGCATCATAGTATCCTTTCATTTTGACGACCTTGCCTCCCGTATGGTAGCGCGTTCGCGTCTTTCTTCCGAGAGGTCCAGTCGACCCGTCTTTCGTAAATGGTTTGTAGTCGCATTGATCTCCGCAGTGCGGATAGTTGGCATGCCGATCTCGGTTGGTATAACGACCATCCGTATACTAGAGAGAAGGGTATCCCGTCTTTGGTTTTAAGCGGTGCGGTGCGCCCGTAGTACATGTGAAAGTTCTTCAACCCGCCTTCCTTTGTGCTTGTCGAGCGTGCCTTGATTCCTTCACCGGACTTGATTTGCGCGTTCGACTAAACCGTTGGTTTGTGGGTGCGTAACAAGCGCAAAGTGTTGGGTGATGTTTAACTTCGCACCAATCTTTGAAGGGTTGTCACGAAGCTGTTTCCGTTATCCGAGATGATTTCTCCGGGTGTCCAAGCGGTATACTATGTTGTCCCGGACAAAGCGTTTCACACGGTTGCGATAATTGTCGCCAATTGCTTTTGCCTCGATCCACGGTGAAGTAGTCTATAGCTACTATGAGAAACTTGAGACCTTTGCCGCTATTGGAAAAGGCGGCGATATCAATCACCCATTTGTAGAATGGCCGGCGTAGCGTGATTGGTGTTAACTCATGCTTTGTGGTTTGCTGAGTGCAGATGCGTGGACTTGGCAATCATTGCACTTCCTTATCAAATCCAGCGCATCTTTATGCATGGTTGGCGATGGTATCCGATCGCGTGGCGCGATGCTACAACCATCGTGGTCTGCGTGCATCTTACATGAACCTCGTGGATTTCTCGCAACACATAATTTGCTTATGCGGGGCCGACGATCGAAGCCATGGTTGGAGGAAAGAGCGTCGATCTGATATGTTGTCGCTGATTGAATCTGTTTGTCGGCCGTATTCTGCGAGCCTCTGTTTGTTCTTGGGGTAGTGTCCCTTTGCTTAAGAATTACGCAATTGGTGTCATCCATGTGGGACCATCCTCCTCTGTGACTACGGAGACTTCCATCTCCGATATTGACTTCTTTTCGGTGTTTCCACCAAACACTTGCTTTGATAAGTGTCTGAAGCTTGTCGAGGCGATCTTGCTCGATGCATCGCTGCGATTTTCTCCTCTAGGGACTTGCTTGATAGTAAATCATCAAAGCCTTTGATCGATGTCTTAGTCTTCTCAAGATCTTGAATCATATTTTCTTCTTTACATATTCACCTGACACATGGTTGGCCACTAGTCGGGAGTCACATTTGCTTCTAGGTTACGTACACCCATTCGGTGCAATGTCGTAGTCCGTGATCGGGCTTCATATTCGCCTCATTGTTTGTCGAGTAAATTCAAACGCGGTCGTAAGTGAATTCCATTCCTACGGGTTTGTGAGAATAAGGCCGACTCACGAGCCATCCACGCGAGGACGGCGTAAACAAAATCCATGGATCTTGTAGTGCTTTCTCGCTTGGTGTAGGTACCTCGTCGATATCGGCTTCTCGATGATGAAGTCCGCGAACTTGTCCTTTTATTGCGATGCGTGGTGTAAGAGATGTTATGTTCGCTTTGCACACTCCATGCGAGTCGTCACGACGTCGGGTTTGGAGATGATCCGCTGATGGCTTGATGCGTGATTACCGCTATCGGGTGCGCTTGGAAGTACCGTAGCGATCGTCATGGCAAACACTAATGCTGAGACCAATTTTTCCATGGCACTATAGTTCATCTCCGTCTTCTTGAGAGCTTTTGACAAAATAGATAGGGGTTTGCCGAGTCCCTATCTGTTAGTAATCTTCCGACCGCCCCATGAGTTCTTTGATAAATACATGATCGACTCTTCCCTGGTGGGGTGCCACGAGTGTGGGGCGTTGCTAAATCTTTGTTAGAGAGTGGTGAAAGCTTCTTCCGCCTCCGTTGTCCACGAAAGTCACCCTTTTTATACACTTCTGAGTGTTTTGAAAAGAGGCAATGACTTTTCTGTGACTTAGGCGGGAACTGTTAGGCCGGCGATTTTCCATTGAGGATTGGACTTCCTTGATTAATGCGTGGTGAAGGAAGTTCTATTACGCCTTGGTCTTTTCGGACAAGGTTTTATGCCATCGGGTTCTATCAGTACCCTAAGAACATGCCTTGATGGGCAGAAGGTGCATTTCTTAGGGTTTAGCTCATGTTGATCTCGTAGAGTCTTGAATGTCTCTTACATGTCGCGCAAGTTCACTTTCGGTGTGACTTTTAATGACCAGTCATCCGCATAGACTTTCAGTTGCGGCCCTTTGTTTTCAAAGGCATTATCCACCAATGACGGTAGGTGGCACCGCATTCTTCAAGCCAAACGGCATTTTTGTGTATGATACGCCTTGGCTTGTGTGGAAAGTTGTCTTTTCCTCGTCTTCTGGGCCATTTGTATCTGGTGATACCGCATATGCAGCGTCGAAAGCACTTCAACGGTATCCGCACAAGGACTCTATTTTCAATCTATCTCGGTAATGGATAGCGATCCTGCGGGCATGCTTTATTAAGGTCGGTGAAGTCTACACATTCGCTTGTTGCCATCGCTTTTTGACCATTCTTCGGATTAGAAAGCGGTCGTGGTAATAGACTTCGCATAATTCCCGCATTTACCAATTTACGTACCTCTGCCGGGTTGCTGCGCCTGCGGAGCTTAGCCGCTTCTTCACGGCGTGTCGGTGAGTATCCTTGTCGGATTCTAAGTTTATGCTCTGATCGGCGTGGTACTCGGTCGTGTGTTTTGGCTCCCGCGCGAAAATATCCGCGTTCTTTTGTAGGAGTGCTTGCACAGTGCTGCTTGGTTGTCCGACAATGACCTCAATGGTTATTTCTGATCGGGTATTACGGGTGAATGCGACCTTCAAGTTGGGGATTTTGGCCGCCGCTGTTTTGGGATTGGTTCCATTTAGCATGTAACCGTGTTACATTCTCATTTGGTACCGTGGCATTGTAGAGTGACAATGCCCCCTTCTACGGGAATTTAAGCATCCGTGCGTTGTTGATGGCACAGCATGGGCGATATCCTGGTCTCCCGATAATGCCATTGTATGACGGGGGATTTGATCACCATGAAATCCATCAGGTTGTCGTAGAATGGTCTGCGTTATGCCACCGACTAATGTCCTTGGTGTCCCATGGGCTATATTTTTCACCGTGAAACCGGTGAGTCTTGTGTTGACCGGTTTAGCCGACTACGATTTCGGTCGTGAGTCTTCAAGCAATGCTCATACATGATATTTGCCGATGCTCCACCATCGATGTACATGCGGTGTATGTCGTGACCACCCATGCTTGATTTCAATGGTGAGAGGCTCTGCTGCTGCGTTGTCGCTTGATTAAAGTAGGGAAGAGATTTCATTTCTTCGGAAAACTCCGGTGACCTTTTGTCTAGTGGTTCGTTGCCCGCGTCACGTATCATGTAGATTGTGTCAGCCTTATCTTTGGGTGTCTCTTCTTGCTTCCATTCTTTTGTTTATCTCTTCCTCCTTAATGTTTTTAACTAGGTGGTCGATCGCCTCCTCGACCATCTTGTCGATGAGTTGGCGTTGTTGGACACACTTCGTTAGTGGTGTGACTCTTTTGCGGCGTGGTAGTCACGGTATCCATTTCGATGCGCCTATCTTACGGTGTGCGCATCTCTGCGGCGGTCTTGGGAAATTCGCTCCGCCTGCTGCGAGTATTTCCTTTGGGGTTTTGATCGGGGGGTATACATCATTATCTCTGTCTCTGCGCTCTACAGGTGCGATAGCTCTATTACAGTTATTACCTCGGTCGTTGGATTGTCTCGGGTTGTTCTGTGACTGTAGCTGGAATAGTTCTTTTGCTATCCGCCGCGGTGGCTTCCCCCGACAAAAGACCGGAAGCGCTTCATGAGTTCATCGAAGGTCTCGGGGATCTTGTCGTTCAACCTCTTGATGAGTTACGGGTTATTAATCCCATTCATGAAGGCCGAGATTTTAAGACTTGGGGCATGCTTTAACTGCATGCATTCATCTTTGAGCGTTCCATGAATGCGCTGTGGATTCTCCACAGTTACATTTTACCTGGCGAGTTCGGCGGGGTTTAGCACACTTTTGCGTTGAGTAAAATTTAGGCGGGCGCTTTCTCAACTCTTCAAAACCATTCACGCTCGCATTGGGAGTTTGTTGAACCGTTCCAGCGCTTCCAGGTGTGGAATTAAACATGTGGCACCAGCGGTTGTGGCGGTTTTCGATGGTCGCGGCCGATTCAAAATTTTAGGTGATCGTCGGGATCACTGTCCCATCATAGGTTTAACATTTGCGGGCATGCGCCTTTTCTTGTTCTCGGAGAAATCACTAATGCGTCGGTGAGCGCATCCACTTCGGCGGCGCCATGGGAGACATGTCTTCCTCTTGGCTATCGCGTCGCCACGGATTTCAATGCCCGTATCACTATCCTCGTTGTCAGAAGAGTTGTCGAAGATGAATTTACCTTCTTACGGCGCTTGCCATCCTCGAATCGACTCATAGTGCGGATGCGAAGGGCTTTCACTGGGGAATACTTTCGCCCGGGTCTATCATGTACTACGGCTACCCGGCCCGGCGAGACACCGGTACCGTTCTTCTATCATTGTCACTCAAGTGTTGCGGTGAGATGTCTCATCACCTCGATTCTCCTCCCGATTACGTTGAATCTTGGGGTTTTATGACCGCTTCCTGCGCTTTCCGCTTACGGTGGCGCGGTGGGGAAATATCGTACTCGAATCGAAGTGAGTCGGGCCTTGAGGTTCATACGATCTATTCTTCTCTTCCTCTTGCACGAGAGCGACCCGATGCCGTGGTTTGGGATACGAAAGCTTACGGTGCTGATGCAGCGCGACTCCCTCGAGAGTGAGTGCGTTTGTTTCTTCTTTGCACCTTATCCCGACCTGGTGCCTCTGGTGGCTTTGTCGGTCGGTTTCTAGCACCGATTGGAAGGAGTAGTAAAGGCGGGTTGTTCTCGTCTTGCGATGGGTCTACTCCACTCGTGGTGGTTGTAGTGACTTGGGTTATTCAGAGTGCGGTTTACACGAGGAAGAGCAAGTCTTGACCGACCCTTATTTTTAGCAGTTTGGTTGTCCCGAGTGCAGCTTGGGGTTAGTCCTCTGCGACTTCTTCCCCATAAGATCATTGCGATCGGCGATTGCCGTGTTTTGTCATTCTAGTGTCGATTCTTAGTGTAGGGTCCACGGATGGCGCCACTGTTGATACAAAAGTTGGACGTTCACGATTTGGAGCTCCGGTTCTCGTACCAATTGAGAATTGCCGCCGAGACCGCGACTAAGAGACAAGAAACACCGTTAGGCTTCTGGTGGGATTGTCTCCACGATTATCCTCCGGCGTGAGTGAGTAATCGGTTTAGGGTTTAAGGAGTTTAGGGTTATTAGATCGCACCTTAAGCGAGGGATATGATTCCTTTATATACGCATGCGGAATCCTTGTTGGTTCCGTGTTCCCAACCTTCGGCGTATCCGCCTAAGTCGGTTAAGAATGATTATCTTCTTATTTTAGAAGATATCATATATCCATTCCGTAAATAGATTTGGGCTTGGGCTTTCGTGAGCCCAAGCCTTTATTGATATTGGCCCAAGTCGTGCTGGGCTTGTAAGTATTGGGCTGTGGTCGGGTTCATGACCCGACACCAGACTATACGTCATCAGGCATCTTCTTGTTTTAGTTGGTTTTGATTTTCCTTGGCCTGATATGACAACAATGCTCTAAGTATTTAAACCACTTTTTATTCTATGCGATCACTGAAATCTCTACTTTTCCGTATATTGATGCAAAATCAATGTTAGATCACACAACATACTTGAGCAGCTTCAAGTGCGACAAGGGCTGAGGAACTTTCGTTAAGAACACTCTGCAACTCTTTTAAACATAGTTTCCACTGTTGCAGGCCCCTCAAACTACAACATATAAACACACATATTAATTCAGAGTGATGATATCATGATATCTTATTATTGCATTTCGATATTATAGATTTCAGTTTGAGAGTTTCTTATGGTGTTTTCGATTGCCTACTTCAAACGGTGTACTACGTAATTTCTTTGAAATTGTGCCTATTCTTTAGACTTTAGTGCTTGCTTCTTCCAAAATATTTAGATAAACAGTTTTTTAGAGTTTTTGGGATAGCCTTATGTGGTGTAAAACAATGTAATAAGCAAATAAACAACTGAAAAAGAAACGGATCCTAATGCTATCTACGTAATTACATTGTTACAGCTGATTATCTGATTTTGATACCTGCCGAAGCAAAGAAATACTCTGACCTGCAGCCGCAAGTTGTTTTGATTTTTTTAACATCGTAACTGAATGAAACCATGCTACCGACACGGTCATCTTTGAATTGTGCGCTCTAGTTGCTAGTTGATTCAAAACGCTCTTAGACGTTTGCCACCAAATATACCCGTCGCATTTATCCTGTGTTATTACAAGTATAAAATGGTTGTCACCATACCATTTTTGCTGAAATCATGTTTTTGTTGTTACAAGTATAAAATGGTTGTCACCATACCATTTTTGGAACAAATATGATTTCTTAAATATTCACCTTGGATATCATATGGTTAGCTAACTTTGTATCTATGAAAAAAGAAACTAAAACTTAATCTAAAAACCCGGAAAAACAAATACTATGACTTTAGACAGACTCGAACTCGCGACCTAACGAGTAAAGTCATAAAGGTTTTGCTATAATGCTAGCCTTCCGGATTGTATTGTCTACAATTCTAAATTTATTTAATATGAAAATAGTACACTAGGACAATGAATTCAAATCCAGTCCATATATGTATAAACAGTAAAAGAAGTCCACTAAAGGATAATTAACTAAATATTTGTAAGCTTATACTTGTGAATTACTCGTTGATTACCTATAAAACATTGCCCGATTGAATATTATGAAACCAATTTTCTAAAGGGAAAGAAGTTTACACAAAAGATATATAGAGGCGTGGCTCGAGGATAAAACAAGTAAAGCTAAGGCTTTAGACCCTCAATTTTCAACGACCCCCGATTTCATAAGACCTTGTATATATAAAGTAAATCTCACCTTTTCTTGACCGTCATCGTAAGAGATTCGATTATGTAAGACCTCAACTCTCCGGTAAAAGCTAAATAGTCAAAATTTTGAGCATCTTTTTTACAGCTTTTTTAGCCTACAAGTTGTAAAAGTTGTAACCCAATATGTTAAGTATATAAAAGGTCTAAGTTTGCATAAAAAAAAGAGTCAAGATTAAATTAATAAGCCTTTCTAAAATGTAGTTAAAATATTTTATCAAGAACCATTTACTCGCTTGCATTTATGAATCGACATTTAGTTTTTCATAAAAGAAAACTTTCATTTTGTGGCTTTCTTTCATCTCTTTATGTCATTCTTCAATCCAAAGTTGCTTTCAAGACTTATAATTTCCAAAACTAAAGTCAATTAAAAATTATTTAAGATAAAAAATGTCACAAGAAAGATCAAATACATTAGTTCATTTGTCGATTGAATATGAACATTGATTTTAAAAACTTAATCAAAAATTCTCATAAAAAAGCTAGAAAGTAAATTTTATATAGATCATTTTCCGGCAAAAAACTTTGATTAAAAAATAAATAAATAAATAAATAAATAAATAAATCGTGTTTCAAGCTTTGCTTTAGGCCTCCGTGAAAGTTAAGCCGCTCCTTATTCGATATATTTACAAACACCTTAGTGAAAACAAAATCGAAGTTATTTAAGATAAATTGTTTAGATTTCTAAACAACCAAATGAAGCTATGTGCTCGCATAAACTCAAACAAACTCATAACCTAAACTCGAAGTCACACTACAACCTCGCAAGCAGATAATCGACATAAATTGCTCGCAAATGTTTCTTTGCAATTTGTAGTATACAAGCACTTCGATATATATGAGCATTGATGCTACACTAAGATCCATCGTTAAATGGTCTTAAAAATTACTTCTAGGATCGATCATAACAAACAACATCATGTAGACATCATTCAATGGAGAATACAAAACAGGAACAAAGAAGATGGGTTGTGAACCCTTTATATAAATGATATATAAAACTGAATTGGGTTGAATTGATTACAAAAAATTCCTAATCTATTTATACAAGGTGAAGTGACACCATCATGCCTGCAGCTTTTTCAGAAACGTTGTGATGGTTTATGAGTTTGTGTCGTTTCACAATGATAACCGCTATAACCCTATTACTGCCATATTATTCATCTAATGGGCATGTTGACCTTTGGCCCAAACGAATCTGAGATTTATAAACGATATACATGTCTTTTGGCATGAAGACATTATAGTCCAACAGTTCCTCCCTAATGTCGATATGCCAAAGTCTTCAATCTTCAATTCTTATCTCAGTATCCTTCCAAAACAAACGAGTGTTTGTTTCTTCTTGTCGTTATATAGCAAACAAGGTTTCCTCGCTTTTGGTCCTCAGTTTTGATAAAACACGCCTCATTGTTGAAAGTCAAACTGTCTTGCCAATGATTGTCAATCCGCCTCGCTAATGACAATCAATCTCGCTCTCCGCTTTCGACAATCAAACTCGCTTCCCATTGCTGATCCCGATCACTCATTGTTGATAATCAATCCCGCCTCGCTAATGATAATCAAACCCGCCTTCCTGATCGAATTTTCTACTTCCCTGAATCGAAAAACCGCTTTGCTGCTCCTTGTTAAATCTTTCTTTATTTTCTTCTTGTTTGCGGGGCGAATCAAACCAACTGTCTCCTGCAGTTCTTTGGTCTTATAATTCCCGGGCAAACCTGTCTTCTCCTATTTACGGGGCGAATTAAACCAACTGTCTCGGCAGTTCTTTGGTTTTCTAATTCCCGGGCAAATCTGTCTTCTCTTCTTCTGGTTAACCCCGGTTGGTGGTAACCGTTTTCCTTTCTTTCTTTCTCTGGTGGTTAATCGCCGGTGTAACCGTCTTCTTTTTCTTCTCTGGTTAACCACCGCCTTGGTGGTAACCGTCATCTTTTTTTCCTTCTTCTCTTTCTGTTTTTGCATCTCTTCTTCCTATGGCTGCTCTTTTTTTTTTTTTTTTTTTTTTTTAAAAACGTAGGTTTAATCTTGAATGACAATTGTAACATGATTTGATTCGTTGTTTGATTCCTTGCTCTGATGCCACTGTTAAATGGTCTTAAAAATTACTTCCAGGATCGATCATAACAAACAACATCATGTAGACATCATTCAATGGAGAATACAAAACAGGAACAAAGAAGATGGGTTGTGAACCCTTTATATAAATGATATATAAAACTGAATTGGGTTGAATTGATTACAAAAACTTCCTAATCTATTTATACAGGTGAAGCGACACCATCGGGCCTCGCTGCTTTTTCGTAAACATTGTGATGGTTTATGAGTTTGTGTCGTTTCACAATAATAACCGCTTATAACCCTATTATCGTCATATTATTCATCTAATGGGCCTCTTGACCTTTGGCCCAAACCAGAATACAGGATTTATAAAACGTATATACATGTCTTTTGGCATAAGAAGACATTATAGTCCAACAGTTCCTCCCTAATGTCGATATGCCAAAGTCTTCAATCTTCAATTCTTATCTCGGTATCCTTCCAAACAAACGAGTGTTTGTTTCTCTTCTTGTTGCGTTATATAGCAAACAAGGTTTCCCTGCTTCTTTGGTCCTCTAGTTCTTGATCAAACCTGCCTCGCTGTTGAAAGTCAAAACTCGTCTTGCCAATGATTGTCAATCCGCCTTCTGCTAATGACAATCAATCCTGCTTCTCCGTTTCTGACAATCAAACCTGCTTCCCCGATGTTGATCCTGATCAATTTCGCTGCTAATGATAATCAAACCCGCCTTCCTGATCGAATTTTCTACTTCCCTGAATCGAAAAACCGCTTTGCTGCTCCTTGTTAAATCTTTCTTTATTTTCTTCTTGTTTGCCGGGCGAATCAAACCAACTGTCTCTCGCAGTTCTTCGTCTTATAATTCCGGGCAAACTCGTCTTTCTTATTTTGGGCGATTAAACCAACATCTCGCAGGTTCTTTGGTTTTCTAATTCCCGCAACTGTTTTCTTCTTCTTCGTTAACCCCGGTTGGTGGTAACCGTTTTCCTTTCTTTCTTTCTACGATGGTTAATCACGGTAACGTCTTCTTTTTCTCTCGTTAACCACCGCCTGGTGGTAACCGTCATCTTTTTTTCCTTCTCTTTATGTTTTGCATCTCTTCTTCCTATGGTTTCTTTTTTTTTTTTTTTTTTTTTTTTTTTTTAAAAAAGACGAGGTTTAATCTTGAATGACAATTGTAACATGATTTGATTCGTTGTTTGATTCCTTGCTCGATGCCACCGTTAAATGGTCTTAAAATTACTTCCAGGATCGATCATAACAAACAACATCATGTAGACATCATTCAATGGAGAATACAAAACAGGAACAAAGAAGATGGGTTGTGAACCCTTTATATAAATGATATATAAAACTGAATTGGGTTGAATTGATTACAAAAAATTCCTAATCCATTTATACAAGGTGAAGCGACACCATCATGCCTGCAGCTTTTTCAGAAACGTTGTGATGGTTTATGAGTTTGTGTCGTTTCACAATAATAACCGCTATAACCCTATTATTACCATATTATTCATCTAATGGGGCCTGTTGACCTTTGGCCCAAACCAGAATACAGGATTTATAAAACGTATATACATGTTTTTTGACATAAGATGACATTATAGTCCAACACCATCAAGCATTCAAGATATATACTAGTTAATTG
Organism: Chrysanthemum lavandulifolium; assembly: GCA_022545495.1. NCBI lineage: Eukaryota > Viridiplantae > Streptophyta > Magnoliopsida > Asterales > Asteraceae > Chrysanthemum > Chrysanthemum lavandulifolium. The sequence goes on from CM040246.1 coordinate 24,581,411, forward strand.
AGCAAACATAAATTTGACTTGACGAGAGTACTGAATCACTTTAGTCTTAGCGTTTCTCAGAAACATAGACGTCGTATGACGCATCCTTACCCAAATTAACTAAACATCGAGTACCTTAAACTAGTACTCGTTACTGTCAATAAATCGCCCTCTATCCTCACACCGGCCACTGAAACCAAATCCTAGCTACCAATATAATGATGTTTCCATTTCTAGTCGACATCTTAAAATCTGTCACGCCAAAGAATAATGTTATATCATAAAAGGTCTTGGTAAGATTAGCATAAAGAAACAAGTACGAGTTTGTACGACCCACACGAACCTAGCTAGTGGTGAACAAACTTTAAGATTAGCTACAAGTCAGTGCAACTCGACTCTTTCTCCACTTAATTAAACAGATATCATTATATTTATGTACGTACGGTTAATAATAAGTCTCTTTTCTTGTTGCACAAAAAGCAACAAAACTAATAAATAAAAACACTAGACAACAACCCAGATGGTCAGTTTTTGCGCTATCACTAGGGACTACCTGTGTCGGGTTCATCAGGATCCCATCATTGTTTTTGTTTATGCTATTAGATCTTTGACTTCTGTCGGAAAATAAGACAGTCAACCCGTTGTAATATACTTATACACGTTCAAGGGCAGTAGCATTTTCTTCGTCTGAGACAATCTTGGCTGTATTGGAATTTTGTTTGGGCTTTTTTTCATCTTCTGGTTGCTTAAATTGAGCTGATTCTGCTAACTCTTCTACTGCTTTAACAAGGTTCTCTTCAATCCTTGAAGCGGTTTCAATCAGTAAAGATGCAAAACTCACTACAGGGATCACATCCATAAGTGGCACCACTGTAACTTCACTTGGAACTAGCTCGTCTTTCTCCTTGTCGTGTGGTAATTTGATCAACAAGTCTGGAAGGGTTTTTAAGTCATTTTGTAGCTCCTTAACCGCGTTTTTCATATCTTCAACTGCCATATCTATCTTTGCTGATCTTGTCATTGTATTTACAGTATTTGCAAGTTCTCCCATAACATTTGATGAGCTTGAACTTAAATTCATGCATGCAGAACCAAGATGGTTCTTTATTGCTTCCGGAACCTGTATTAACAATCAATAAAATTTCTTTAGAATATTTCTTCGAATTTGAGTAAAAAAGGTGATAAGATTGAAAAGACCAAAAGTTGGTATCTACCTTATCCTTGGAATCCAAGCAACTAGTGAGTGTTTCAATGCAATAAGCACAGCTGCGCGACGATGCACCAACTTTGAGGTAGTTCTTCCATGGATGACGGAAATTAAACCGACCATGTGCAGGCTCCCATCTAGCAACATTTGCCATTGATTCTTCTGATGCTTTTGCATTCAACACGCATTTATACCCTTGTAATTTTTTCTTAGATTCCTCGTCGCCATGACCAAAATAGTCAGCTACACAACCTGTTATAGAAATATTTGGTTATTAGTTAAAAGCTGGAAAACTGCTAACAAGTACTATTACATTATTATTGGTATGTTACTGGTACTTACAATCTAGGGATTTCGCAAGCTTATCCATGTTACGAGGGATCAGCAGATGGAGCTCCAAACCGGCCCAAACAGGGAAAACAAGCATACTAGTGATAATGCACAAACAAGTCCCTATGATTATCGTTGACAGTCTTTCATGAGCCACGTAGAAGATCGCTCACGCGATACCCGAGACTGAGACCAAGCTGTATGTAAGAATGAAGATGGTGCAACCATAGTCGTATCTAGCTTTAACCACAGGGATAAATCTTGAAAAGGTTGTAGCAGAGGCTGTAAAATAAACATTAGTTAGTACCGTAAAATTTAGGCAATACTATTATGCTAATTAACGATTAATTGATTTTTTTGAATTTACCTAATATAAATATAGATAGCCCCATGATATATGGTTCGAATCGGTGGCCTGAATGGCTAGCAATCCAATGAACCCCTAGTGCAAGAAAACCAGCAAGAAATGTGGCACAAATTCTGTTCAAACACTTGTACAAAGTTCCACCTGAAATATTTATACATTAGCATGTATTCTTAAAGTAAAACAAAGATTGGCTAATGCATGCATGTGTCTAAGATTAAAAATAAGAATTCCTACCAACAGTATATTCGAAGACGACAACAACAGTCATAACAGCCCAAATGGCACTGCCACCAACTCCATCGTACAAAGGTCTCATATAGTAAAACATAGAAACGACCACCAAAGCTACCCCGACTTTAAGACAGTGGAAGAATTTTCTTGGGTCATCGACGCCTAAATCCCATGCCTTCTTAAAAAACATCCACACTCTCTTAAAAAACCTCACCACTAAACCCTTTAAACCGTCCCATATTCTCATCATTCTATATTTGTGCTCAGGTTCAAGAACCACCGATGAACCATCATCCACCCTAATACTCCACTCAACTCCATTTTTGTTAGTCATTTGTTCAAGAAAGAAATATGACAGTGGAGGATAGAAAAAGGACTCTGATGAGAATGTTGTCAAGTGTTAGATGTGCTACGCTTTCTGATGTTTTGCTTATGACATGCATCTAGTGTATTTATACCCAAGCTTTGCTAATCACTTGCTATATTTGGAAAAAAAATATTATTAAATGAGGAAGCTTTTTCTCTATGGCTAAATAGTATCATTGTGAAATCATCTTTTCTGGTTGGGTAGGTCAAGATAGGGTGCATGACATATAAATGTCACTAGCTTTCTATAATCTAACAATGCTCAACACTCACAAAGCACTATAAACCACTATTGTTTCATTAGGTAAAGGCACTAAATCGCGTTGATTTTCCTCTAAGGATGAGATATAATATTGTTAGAGTCAACAACCAATAATCAAAGTTGAAGCTCAAGAGAAGAATCAAGAATCAACAAATTTGCGAAAGCTTTTCTATTATTCAAAACGAATTTCAAAGGTACAAATTACATTCAAAGATACAAACCAAATTCGAAGGTACAAAACAAATTCGAAGGTACTAAACAAATTCAGAGATACTAATCAAATTCAAATGTACTAATCTCTCTCCCCCTCACCTCCTTTTATAGGGGTGAGGGGGAAGAAAGCAGACTCCAAACTGAATTTGAAGACCGAGTAAGCAAATGCAAATTGGATTTGAAGCCACCTATTCAAATTCAATTTGGACTTCAAGACGTGTAGCTTAGGACTTAAGCAAACACCAACCGACCCTTAGGAGTTTTAATCACATTCATAACAATCTCCACCGTGATTGAAACTCCTAAGGAATACCAAATATTTCTTATAAAATTCAAAATTTTAAATGTTAGAGATACTAGCCTAATTCAAACAAATGATCGATTCCTGAAAACGGTCCAAAACAAACCGATGACTTCAAAAATGAACAATCAAATGTTAGCCGACAAATTCAAAACAACCAACCGAACAAACCAATCGGCTCAAACGATCTTCACCAGTGACAATCAAATTCGGGCAACAAACTTCAAAAACCCGACGATCCAAATTTTCCAAAGTAACAAATTCCAAATGATCGAACAAATTCCAACGACTTGAACCAAGTCTTCAAATTTTAAATACCAAATTCAAATTCTAATGACCCACTTAAGTAATAAGAATTACGGTCCAAATTCCAAATTCAAATTCGAATACCTAAAACAAATACCAATTTTCAACCAACTAACAAGCTAAACTAAAAAACCTTATTCAAATAAAAAGCCCAATGTTCATGGACTTTTTAGACAGCCCAATACCTCCTTTTATAGGGGTGAGGGGGTGAGGGGGAAGGAAACAGACTCCAAACTGAATTTGAAGACCGAGTAAGCAAATGCAAATTGGATTTGAAGCCGCCTATTCAAATTCAATTTGGACTTCAAGACGTGTAGCTTAGGACTTAAGCAAACACCAACCGACCCTTAGGAGTTTTAATCACATTCATAACAAATATAAAAGCTGATCATTTACATTGGTCGAGCTTCAGTTTTTCCAAAACATTAGGTAAATTCATCAGCGAGGAGATGTTCTACAACATTCTTGATACTTTCTTTTCTTAGAATTAGTTTGGCATACGAATTCACCATTGTGTCACAGAAGATAATGTAAGTTTACCAAAGAGATGACAGTGGTCAAAACTGAAATGGTGTGAAATAATAGACCCTTAGAAGCTTGGCCAGCATGACATTTGTTGTTTAAAGACACTTTGTAAAATTGTTTATTCTTGACATTCTGTATCTTCTTCGTACGCCTACCCACATGCCAACATCGTACATGTTAAGTGCTGATTAGATTATGCATTTCAAAGTGTTAATGGGATCCTATTAGCCAGCTGGTTTTTTACCGGTTCAGGGTACATAAGCAGATGGCATAACCAACAGAGATTGATCAAGAAAACTTCAAAAAAAGAAATCTGGTTCTTGTCATAGAGATTAGACTATGACAGCATCATAAAGGTGTCTTTACACTAACTTTTTCTTGTGTAATATTGTATCTGATCTCATTCAATATAAAATGCAGACATATTTTGGATGTATTTAAAAAGAAAAGGAATTAGGTCATGAATGGTAAGTCTTCTTTTTAAGAATATATTGTAACAGGAACGAGTTTATTTCATTGGTTATTTTAGCCTGTCACTATGGAATGGAAAGACCACTTATCTTGCTTTATGCACTAACTTGAAAGGCAAACACAACTATCAAAAGCAAAGAATAAACTATAAGTTTCAACCCTCACGCTTGCTAATGGTTTAGTTTGTTAAGACTTCTTTTTACACTTGAACCATATTCTACAGTCTTTGCCTTATTTAGGCGAATGAAGCAAACAGGGCTGCAGTGCAGATGAGCATGTTGAAAGGGTAGAAAAGTATAATGTGCACCAATCCATGTGTTGCTTAATGCTCTTTGGCAGTCAACGTTAAGTGCAATACCAAAGCGAGATAACGTTTGAAAGAGACATTAGTTAAACTTGCAAATTGAGTGCGAGTCCACGATTTATAGTATGCTCAAAAGCAAGCATTCTACTTTTCACACTGTTCTTCATCCTTGTATTTATTTACCTAATGTCTCTTTCAAATGTTCCACCTTAACATATAATAGCATTATGTCACCAATGAAAAAACAGAATAAGGTCTTGGGCTTGTCTTCTGTCTCCATCAATAGTAGGTAAATATAATCTTGCATTTCGCTTTTAGTATGAACAAATCATATTCTCTACTTTGTGTTATTTTCATTTCTGATGGCTAAGATTTGGGCATGTTTGAAGGCCCTAGAGCACTAGAGGTATTAATAATGCCACATGGTTAACACAGAACACATATATAAGGATGAGTTAGTGCATAAGTTTGGTAGATACGTCGTCTTACGTAGCTTTGGATATTTAGGCCGCGTGACACGTTAACATCATAAATTCTATGCGATATGAAATATTAAGAGATATAAAAATACTAACATTAAACTGCAAACAAAGCCCAATATAATTACAAACTGGCTGTTAATTAGCCTACAAATCATATTTAGTTCCTTCTTGTTAGTTTCAAACTATAGACACTTGATTTCTGAAAACTGCTGGAAAAAAACCAACAAAAAAAACACTAAACAAACAAACAAGAAACGAAGGGAAACAATCCCAAAAATACGGCCTATGAGAACCTAAAGCATTAGTCGTCTTCCTTGCAATCAGAAACCACAGCTTCGTTTTCTAACTTTGGCAAAAATCATCACCCGTTTGAAGGAAATTGGATCTTTTCTTCCAGAATACCAATCATGGTCATCACATAGATTCGGTACTAGGTGAAATATACTCATGGTAATCTTCAAAAACAAGGTTATAAGTTCATGGCATACCCTGTGTCCGCCAAGCTTACAGGAAGCTGTATCCCAGAATGCTGGAAACCGTTATGAAAAGAATTCCCGGTTTGCATAATCTTTTTCTCAAGATGTTTATCGTTAGACCCCATTGTTTGTAGAAGTTGAACAAGTGCTGCAAATATCTCATGCCTTGTTACATGCCTTTTTGCCTGTAATATGAAATCAAACTAATTAAAAAGACTTGCACTTTTTATATATATTTTGTGAGTGTGTTGCACAATGCTTTACCTCAGCTTCAACTATAAAACGCGCCCATATTTTTTCCTCACGAGATTCCATGATTCCCTTTAATATGGTCAAGCCAAAACCGCGGATTATATCTACTATCTCAAGAAAGAACCCGTGTTCTTCACAGATCATCTGCACCAGAATTACATTTAATGTTATTAAGATATATGCAAAAGTAACTAAATATAGAAATGCATGTACTCCTTATTATCTTTACCTCTATAAGCATTTGTCCAGGGGTACTAAGGTCCTCCACTATTAACGGACAAATCATCGACTGATTTCCCACTTCACATGCCCATGTCACACCATTGTTGCTTGGATCATTGGATAAATTATTAGGAATGACGCCATTATGCTGAAAACATAGTATTACAGTAATGTCAAAACCGACTGTTTGAATAATAATACGCTCAAAATTAATAAGCAGTGAATAAGAACTTTGATCACCTTTGGTTCATCAGCCTGTTTAATTCTGTCAGCGTGTTTTGTTACACTTTGCAAGAAAAGCATATGTTTGATTGTCCGATCCAACAAACAATCAATGCTCATCTGTATAATCAAATCAATGAAGCAATTAGTAAAGACCTAATTGACAAGTTTACATATTTCTAATACTTTGTGTTCTTTAAGTACCTTTTCACCATTGGGGATGAGTTCTCTCAACTCTGCCATACGATCCAATATCATCTGCCGGTCTTTGGGCCGGGGTCGAGTACCCGGTTTAGCTTTTTTCTTGGTGGGCTTTGCAGGCTCGACTTGCGTCTTGGCTTGCAAAACAGTGCTTGAACCATCCATGCTATAAGCACTTCCCATCCATGGCTCTGATTTGAGAATGGGCTCGCTCTTCTGCCCAAAACTTTTGTTATATACACCAGGCTGTAAGGAACTCATTTCCGAAAAGGAACTACCTGTTTTCCTTCTTTTCGACACTTGATCCTCAATACAAGAGCTTGAAGTACCAGAAATACCCGCAAAAAGCTCCTTGATCCCCAGATTCGAGAACAGGCCTTTTTTGGGAACAGAGTCATTATCAATATTTTGGGACTTGTATGATTCAAAACCAAATTGATTTTCCTTTACGACGGGCGTTACAATATCTCCCAAGTCTCCGGTACTTCCGATAAGGTCAACATCTACACCAGAAATAGTCAAGGAGTTGAATTTTTCGTTGGAACTTATGGGAAGTAATCCTGTGACATTAGTTTGACCAGGGGACTGATGCAACAACTGAGAAATGTTGAAATCTCCTGTTTGAAACATTTCATCTAAGATTCCAAAATCCATTGGTAAGTCAAACAAATCCTGATGAGTGTTTGTCGACTGTAGTGGTTCGTTGAATGAAGTCAAACTAGAGGAAGTACTCCATGGGGCAGTGTTCGGTTGTAAATGTGCTGTAGACTGAATATTATCAAGAAACATGGGTTGTGATTGTGAACCGAAAGCGAAAGACTGGGGTGGCAAATCTAAAGAAGTTTGATTAATTGAATATTGAGCAGCGCCTCCAAAACAGGAATCATCAGTTGATATCAAGGACGCAAACAATCCGTTTGACATACAAGATGAAATTGCTGGTACATTTCCGTTTACAATTTCACCAAACATTCTTTTCGTTTGATGTATAAATTCTGTCTTCTCGAGAATCTGTGTGTACAGCAAAAACAATCATTAGATCTACACAAAAGTATGTTGATTTGTTGACACTTTATGCCTACAAAAATTGCATTTTTTTTTGTTTTGTGTTGATAATCGAGCTAGATTATACTTTGCTTACTAACCTTATCAATGGACCCAAATTGTACCACTCCTTGTGGTTCCACAGGGATTGCTGCAATTGTCTGCAAGATGAAAGTTACATAAACATCAGAATACGCTCGTGTAGTCACATAAACAGGCGCCCGAGGTACCATCAGCGTGGTACCATTTCAAAAGTTAAGCTAATCTTTAAAACAAAAAAGTTACCTTTATACCCGATGAAAATTGATGAAAAAATTTAGAATCATCCTGCAAAATAATGAAAAATATGTTCAATTAAGGTAGATACAATAAGAACCATTTGTGGAGTGATATGATATCTCTTTTGTAGGCAGACATTAACAATCAATTTTGGGGTCCAAATGTTTACTACACTTTCGGTATGGTTCAACATAACAAGACTTATCATACATAGCAAAGCAAACTGGAACTAAAATTCACATATAAACATCAGCAAAAACTAACTCATACCTGAAACATATCCCAGATCGAACCCGAAGAACTCTGTCCTATGTAATTATCTTCGGAGGACATCCAAACGTGCTTCTTAGTCAAAGCAGCCTGTCCAATTAACCTTCAAAATTTTAAGAAAGTATTAATCATTAATACCCTTCAAAGGTTTATTAACTTTACAAAATTTCGATCAAAAACCGACTAATCGATTCATACAAAGATCAAAGAAAATGAGCATACCCTCCTCCAAGCATAGGTGTTTGCTGAAGCAAATCACTAACTAGACCTTGGATTTCCTCCTCAAAGTAAGCATCTTGCATAGTCAACAATCTAAAAAAATTTCACCACATAAAACATATCATAAAAAAGATACTACAAACTTTAATAATAAATAAATAAAAAAACTACTAATTAAAACTAAATATATGAACAATCAAAGATAGAGAATATTCTCATTCTCATAGTGGCATAAATGTAAAGATTTACTAAATTTACCCACATTATGTCTTGATTTACCAATAAAGCAACCACTTTCTTAATAAACAAACAAAAGGGTATGCAGAACACCACTCAAAACATGATCTTGAAACATAAAACAAGAACATAGGTAAGAAGAAGTCATACATAGAATTTGGTTGGTCAAAGCTCCAAAAAACAGCATAAGACCATCCATAAGAGGTGCACAGATTCTTGAGCACATTCTTAACAGCTGAATCCATTTGAGACCAAATTCTGCAAAGCTAGAAATAAGTGCTTTGGAAAAAGCAAAAGCTGAGAAAACTGAAAACAGTTTGTGGGTGTTTGAAGCTAATACTAACAAGCAAATAAGGCTTATTTTTATATTAGTAAAGAAGAAGAAAAAGGTGTTCAAATGTGTGTTACTAGAAAATAAAGCTGCTGTTATTCTTCTGTAAGAAAACAAAGCTAAAACACTCTACCTATTAAAGGGAGTCAGGAAGATGTAAATTTTTTTAATCAAAATGTTTTTTTTAATTATAAAAGTAGGTGGGTTATATTTATTTAATTTTACACAATATTTTAATCTTGTCTTAAGGGCTACATAAAGTTCTTAAAAAATCTTCACTGGCGGCTTTGTCTTTGAGGAGGAAAAATCAAAAGAAAAACACCAAGCTCAAAGGATAACATAGATTTTCCTTTGCTTTTTTATTGCTAAATTTAGGAAGTGTATTTTAATCATCTTTGTGGTATTAATTTTAATTCAAATTATTATTACACCTTTTGTAAAAATAAATGTATATTTTATTTTAAGCTGACTCAAAATAAATGTTCATTTTGTATTTTAATGAATTAAAAAAGAAATTATTGTAAATGAATGATATTTGATCGGAGAAAATTGTATTTGGTGAGAAAACCTACAACTTTATTCAGTTTGAAATTGAACATTTATTTTACGACATGTAAGTATAAAATCTATAGAGCCGTTAGTTAACTATGAATTACTCAATTGCCATACTGTAAAAAAGGGCAAGATAATTGGAAAATGTTATATTTATTTAATTTTTACACAATATTTTACAAACGCGACGCCAGTTGAAATTACATAAAGTTTTACACAAAAATCTTCACCACCGACGCACGGTTGGTGACGGTTTTGTTATCCACATCCCACAAATAATCGATACGTCAATGAATGATTTTTAAAGAAGAACTTTGTGGATGTAGAATTTTTACAAATACATGTGTCAAATAAACATGAAGATTGAGATAAAAGTAAGAAAATATACAACATAATTTTGCATTACACTTGTCAAATGTATCATTTCTCATAATAGTTGTAATTTTTTTTTCTTAAATGATGTATCTTCTGTCTAACGACGATTATCTTAAGACAAAGTAAGTTGGAAGTATGTATTAATCACACAAAATGGTCTATGTACAAGATTTATAAATTGTCTCATTAAGCTTTTCAAGAATTGCTTTTTAAGTTAAAGATCTTGCTATTTATTGTGTTAGTATTTGACACCTTTGTTTCCAATAATGTAAGATCTTTTGTCTCGACATGCATAATGCGTACATTTTTTTCTTTCGAGTTGCTCGTTACATAAAAAGAATAATCATATACTTGATGTATACTTTGTTGACAATGAAGGATGAAATGACTCATATGGTTCATTTTTCATCGAAAATAGTTGCTTTTGCTTTTTAGTATTGGTTCATATACAAGGTGGAAGCTAATGTATTATACACATTGTTGTATTCTATGTATTATTGTTTTATTTGTATAAAAATATAAGTGAATTGAAGTGCCATTTTGCCTGATTTTGTTTTTATGTCCAATAATTGTCCATTGGATTCTACTTGATTGCAAATAAAATCTTAGAAATATCCTACAAGTTAACATATAGCGTATTTTATAGGTAATCAAATCATATCATTGCTAACAAAAATACATAATATCTAATTTAATTTAATTTAAGAAAGTAGTACATTGTTTATTTATGTATTTAAAACTGTTCTGCATTATCTAATTTAATTTAAGAATGTAATTTGTATCCTACAAAAATTATTGGGCATCTATAGTATTTGGGGGTTTTAGGGTTTTGATAATCAAAGATTGACCGGATAAATTCTTGAATCGTGTATAATCAACTTTTTTAATATACTAATATTTTTGACCATGTTGTGCCTTGGGTTGCACAAAATTCGTATTGTGATAAAAGAAGAACACACTCTAATTCTAGGCACAAGAAAGAGAACAAAAACATTGAATACTTTGTTGTATTTGTTGTTGATATGAATATTCATTATTAAGACCAAATTATGTTTACATATATATAAACTAGACTAAAATACACGGTTGGTCCCTAAACTTGGCAATCCGTTTCGCGTTGGGACAGACCTTGGCATTATCATCGTCGGAGGTCCAAAACATGGGCTTTATATGCCAAACTCGTCCCTTGACCAATAATGCCGTTGTCAACGTTATGTTGGTGAGGGCAAAAATGTCTTTCACTGTAGCGTACTAAATACTTAAATAGAAACCGTTGTACATTGTTTGTAGCTAGCATATGTCTGTGTAACACGGTTTGGTCGACATTTATCATCCATCCCTAAACTATCATACAAAAACAGTCTTCTACAAAACGATAATCGTTTCAAGATTGTACGTTCTTTGGTGTGTAAGCAGCTATTATTCGCACTTCATGGACCTCTCGCCAACCTGTGGCGCCGATTCTTTGGTTGTCTCCGTTGAAGTAAGTGCGTCTTAATATTTATTGTGTTAGTTTTGTTTTGCAAGCAAAGAAAGTACATTGTAACGATGGTGGTTGTTTAATGACTTGTCATAATCATGAATAGGGTCTTCTTTGTCGATGGATAAGATGGTATGATCCCAAATCAGGCTCGCTCAAGAATGATCATACCAGCCTTTGAGGGGAGAAATGAGCTTGAGGCAAGATTAGTAGATCTTGAAGGTGATGTGTGGAAGTGGAAGATTTACCCGGTGCTAAGTTGGATGTTGTTCTTGATTGTTTATGCATCGATAACTTTTTAGCTTTTATGTAATGAGGCGAGATGGTTAATGTTCAATATCTTGAATTGTAGGAACGTTGTTATGAAGTATTCAATTTGGTTTGTTTTTTATTTTCAATGCCTTATGGGTATGCAGATGGTTAGCAATTTGTTTAGGGTTGACTTTTAAATGTCAACATTCTTATGAGGTTCTGTTTAGCTTTGGTTACTTTTGATGCAAATTATTCACACATCAAGCTTAGTCAATCTATAAAAATACACAATAATGACATGGTTCCATAGTTAATGCAAATGGATATAATTCCAAATGCATAAAATTTCATACTTTTCAAAGCATGAGAACTACAGTTAGACACACACACACATATGTTTTTAGAGTACATAACTTGTCCATAGGAAATAAACTAGATGGAACATTGTCTAGATAATTAGCATAACAGAATTGACCTATGGTGAGGCCATCATTCTTTCCAGGCAACCTCACGCCTAGTCATTCTGCTGTGTAGCAGTGGGTTGAAGCGTAAACCGCTTGAACATCACTGACCGCGGTGAGAATCATTGGGATTGATCATGTTCTTTGGGATTGACACCGTGCTTGCTCATGCATGCTGGGATCGGCAATTGCTTCATCTTGATGTTGCGGGATTGTGACAGGATGCATCATGTATGATGGGATCTTCGATTCTGTCGGATCTTGATTTTCGATTGAACACCACTTCCTTGAACCGCACTAACTTGACTTTCAACAACACTGCACTTGACTTCTTTATCTCGCCGCTACTTTGTTACCTTTAGGATGTGTCTTTTTGTCGCAACTGTAGTAGGCACTGCTTGACATTTCCCTTATCGCGCTCGACTACTTTCGCCCACCATACCCTAGGCATGTTTTCCGGTTGTGTCCAAAGAATGCCACAAATACTACACTTAACACTCTTCCAAGCCCTTGACAACTTACCATCCTTCACAATCTCTTCACTTTCAGGAGTTATCCTAACTCTTTTTCTACCTCTTGCGCTAGGCGGGTTTGTTTCGGATTTTGGTGGAATAATTGTTGTTGGCACAATTGATTTTTCCCAATGTTCGTTGCTAGTTATAGGCTAGACATGGTGTTTGTAGGTTGCCTCCCAAGTGAGAAAATAGTAACAAGGATGAGCCCATGTTTCTACAGCTCCTACTTGTTGCCCATTTAAAGCCATATTCCAATTGGTAGCAACAACATGTTTACATGGTAAACCTGTTATCTCCCATCTTCTCGCAAGTACAAGACTTGTGTACAACATTAACTACACATTAGTCACCCATGATCCACTAACTCGAACCTTAGTTCCCCATTCCATAAAACATTATACTTATAATGTCTTTCTTAATACCTCTAGCATGTGTTGTGCGGTTGGTGTTAGTGGCCCATCACTCTTCTCAATCACCATAAGAACATGCATTATCCTCTTCATACAAGATTCACGATGTATTCTAAGGTCAGTAATAATTGGTTTGCTTAAACTCTCAATTATTTTGTCATGAAACACTTGACACATGTTATTAAGTAACACATCAAGTAGCTCTCCTAAAGATAAACAAGAATAAACATGTATTAATTATAATTGTTTATACCGCATTAACAAATATAAATTAACCGAAACAAATAGATAACTTACATGAAAATGCGACCTTGACCAATGGATCGGTGGTATCTTACTTAACCAATCATGGGCTGGTTGATTAAGTTTCTTGAAATCGCTTATAGCTTTACGGCTATAACAGATTGAGGTTGTTGCACATTTCCACATATGCTCTTTGTTGGCCCTACCTTTCCATTGCGCTTCATTTTCTCATGAATGCTTCTAATACGTAACGTGTTCGCATCTAGAAAAACTTCTACTAAAGCTCTACTATATCCCGCACAAAATCAAATATGTTTATCGTCTGCTTCAAAACAGAGACTTAAATTCATGAAGCAGTTAAGGAGTGCCTTTTCCATGTCGATAATAAAAGTGATGCTTGAGATTGGCTCAAGTGCTATATCATCGGATAAACAATGAAGAAACCAAGTCCATGATCCTATGTTTTCGATTCAACAAAGCATAAGCTAAATGGTATATACCATTGTTGCTATTAATTCCACAACCGCCATCGTTGACCATTCAAAGGACCACGAATTGAAAAGCACCCAAATTTCAACAACGATCTCCCACACGCTTTAAATCCTTCCTTCAAAGGCACCTAAACAAACATACACTCTCTTGAATTCTCTCGTTGGAAGGGCCTCATCCGGAGGTCGCTCCACATTCATCACCACTGTTGTATTAGGGTTTGTCTTGTGCAACTCTTGAACATAATCTCTCAACATGGTAAATTGTAGCTTGAATTGACCCCGATGGTCATTATTGCTAGGTTTTGGCCCTAAAACCTTCTCGCAGGGGACACTTGAAGCTCGTATTGGTTGGTAAGTTGATTATGCCACAGACTTGACAGAAGTTGTGGATTGGTTTCAATTTATCTTTGTAATTTTACGTGAGATATAGCGAAGGTCAAAAGCTCGACTTCCTTGATTGCAAACAAGTGTGTTGCTCATTATATGTTCTGACCGATCAGACACGTATCACCATTCCGCCGACAAACAATAGCCATGGGCGAGTATTTCAAGGGTCCTTTTGCGAAAGCAATGCATTTATACCCCTTCATTTAATGGACTACTAGATGGGCCTATATATCCATCCAGACCTTCACTGGGCCCGAAAGTGGAACACAACCTTTACACTGACCCTTATTCTTGTTTTGTCATTCTTTAGAAAAATAACTCCTCATAGTTTCTATTGAATGCTCTTACTAGGTTTGACTTCCCTGCAGAGCAAACCCCGACCGAATAGTAAGAATGTGGTATAGACTCCATTTGCAAAGTCCACTCACTTGAAAGAAACATAGTCACGTAAAAGACATCATCAACCATCATGTAAATCATTTTTCAAATGCATGTCATTACTTATATTCTGGTTGTTCCGCTTACCTAACTCATTACTCGACCTACTTGGACCATAACAAGTTGTGCATCATTCTCCGACAAGTGTTCTCTTCATTTGCTTGAATTGAATCATCAATTGCATTACCTAAGTCACTAGTGTCACTCACTTGTAACAGAGTAACATCAACAACGGGATCCTCTTCCATGTTATCCCGAGTCAATTGAAATAGAGTTACATCCACATCAGCTCCTCAAACCGTTATTGACATCAACTAGTTCTCTTCCTACTTTGTCTAAGTGCTTCTCCCGAGTCAATTGAAACAGATTAATCTCAAAATTATCGGGCTCCAAAACCTCGTTATTGACATCAACTAGTGCTCTTCCAACTTTGTCTAAGTGCTTCCCGAGTCACCCGACAGAATAACCTCAAGATTATCGTGCTCCTTAATAGCATTGTCCTCATCATCAAGTACTAAAGCACGCCACCGTTATGAACAAAGTTGGCTAGAAAATGAGCGGTCTAAGGTGGAAAACATCGCTCAATGTTTAGCAAATTTCTAGATTCACCAATATCATTGACGTCCATAGGCACTTGTTTAAGTTGGATAAAAGGATCTAGGGCAGGTTCATTATCTAGATCATCTAACACCAATCGGCTACAACAAGATTGAATAGCCGCAGTAGCAACTTTGCTCCTATCTTCATCCATTTCCCAAAACACAGTCTTAATTGATTGTGGGGACATTTCAGAAAGTTCTAATCTTGTCTTCCCTATTTCCACATAGACATCTATCAACTTATGCTCTATGACAACATCTTTCAACAACTCAACATTAGCGTTTTCACGCAAAGAAAACAAACCATCGCCCAAGGTACAACTGTGCTTAAGAAGTAGAAATAATTGGTTTGTCCGGCCTCATAACCGATTTGGGTCATGAGCATCCATTTCATCAACGGATACCTCTTTTATTTCCACAAGATCAACAAGGCATTTCTTGCCTCCTTGATATATCCTACCTGGAAAGTATTTGAATGTACCTTTATAATGGATCATCATGCTAAAGGATCCTAGTTCACCCGCTGTATAAAAAATGTACAAAAACAATGTTAAGCTAAAGTTACCTAAAAGGGGAATAACTTAAACAATCGTACTAACATATGATTGTAATAGCCTCTAACCAAAAAAGACTTACAATATCTCCTGATTGTAGCTTTTTCCTCAATTTCATGATCATCATAGAAAGGATATTCTCTTACTCGCCATAGAGTAAATCCAAGGTGGTTGTTTGTTATTTTCTTACTTAGATTATTTGATTTGATGATTGGCATTGCATTAGGGTTTTCTGGTTAGGCTTCCAAAACAAGTTTGGGGATGAGCAATGAGTACACAACTTTGTTATATTCTACATAATGGCGGGAAATTGGACAAGACATCCGCTATAGTACATCAAGTAAAATGACTTTTCTACCTTCAACAAGAATATGATAACGGGTTTTCGTAGTATAACGAACGCTGACAACGACGTTATTGGTCGAGGACGCAGTTTGGCATATAAAGCCAATGTTTTGGACCTCCGGCGATGATAATGCCAAAGTTTGTCCCAACGCGAAGCGGATTGGCAAGTTTAGGGACCAACCGTGTATTTTAGTCTATAAACTAAATGGTGATTGTAGAGTAAAGGTGTGACTCTTGGTGAAAAATCACAACTCTTAGTAAATGGTTATAACCCTTCAAAAAATATTTCTGCAACAAACTTGTGACAGTTTAAAATTGTCGCTAACTGCAGCCCTTGAGACATATGTATGTCCATTAGCGACGAAATGCAGACAACCATATCGTTTGAACCATTACGACTAGTTATATCACGATAGGAAACAACCTTTACCATTATTGTACCCGAAAGCAAGTTAATAGTTTATACAAGTGTGCACTCCGCACATCCAAACTCGTATTATAACTTCACTTGAAATCCATTTAGTATCGGGTAAATCACAATTACACAAGGTGTATGATGACACTAAAATCGCCAATAGTATTTTTACATATGTATAGATCTTTGCTAAGTTAAAAAATCATCCTTTTTTTTAGTGGTCGTTTGACAAAAAAACGATGAGCTTTTACTAATTTTGGTAAAGCTAGTCTTTCAATGCTTGTTTGAGAAACAATAAGTTGTTGCTATTTCTCACAGCTCACAACTACTGTTATTTTTAACAAACACATATCGATAACAAAATATTTCAATAATAACTTTAGGTATTGGAATCTCTATGTTATTACAACAATATCAATAAATTTGCAGCTTTATTTTGTACTCATTCCATTTCACATTTATTATCCACAATTTTTTTTGAGTTGTCTCAAATTAATTGTACACTTTTAAAAATAAATAAAGAAAAAATTAGATTAAGTTTACTATATTAAACTCACTTGAGATTGTTATTATAAACATTAAAGAATTCGAAAAATTAATTGATTATGGGTAAAATCATTTTTGTAAAAGGTAAAAAGAAAAAAGCTGATTATATTTTTCTTAAATTGTTTGTTTTTGTCAGTAAACAATTATTTTGAAACGGATGAAGTACATAATGATACAAGTGAAATGTATACATGATTTATCATGGATTAGATAAGCAAACCAACAAACTGCAGTTTTTTCGTCATGTTTCATTCTCTTTCCGGGAAAAACCAGCAAGCTGCGGCTTGAAATGTATACATGATTCATCATGGATTAGATAAGCATACCAACAAACTAGAAAAAGAACCTTTCTAAAGAGAAACAATTCATGATAATTCGCGATGATGACTATACATAAATAAATATTGATATAGCTAACATCTATAAAAGTAGATAAAATACGTGGATATATATAACAGGAGATGGAAAATAAAATACAGTAATAGTCTTCATTGTGTTTAGTTTTAAAAATATTTAACTATGATATAGATATGCTATTTGAAAATGATCTTTCTAATAATCCATCAGTTACATATATAATAGCATTGACCTCATTATATAATATTGTCTTAATTTCAAAATTGTTGCTAGGTACATTGCATATGATACTTGACATCAACATCAGTTGTTAAGTTGCTCTGGATTCATTTTTAAATAATGGTTTAGTATATAGAATATATAAAGGCTATTATCAATATGTATATATATTGTCGTATGCGTTATTCTGTATAATTATCGATTTTTTTTCCCAGTAAACTAGAAAAATACGAGAAGAAGTGTATTACAGCTTTGATGGTTAATAATTATCGATAAAAATAATTTTATCTTATTTTTGGATCCAAAATTCAAGTGTATATTGATAAAACTTCAGGTCTTAACTAATTAATAATGTGAAATAATCATGCTGATGATAAATTCAATTATCATCATATTGTGTACGTATTCATGGACTATACACACATGTGTGTGCCAACTTATTATTAAATTACTATGCAACAGTATTTAAGATTTTATATTTGAAGACATTTAACCGGTTTTATTGTTATAAATTATATGTGTAAATATCACAAAATCAACTTACAATAAATAAAATAAATACAAGTGATACGTATATTTATTACAGAACATTCAATGCAATCACACAATATCCGAGATTTTGAATGTTCCAAATTGAAGGCAAAAGTTATATTATTAATCTTTTATATATTTTTTTAACTTGTGTCATAGAGACATATTTTAAAGAGGGTCATACAGGTCAGATGTCTCATTTTAAATGATCAGTAAGTGGTTGTACGGCCAAATGCTTGAAGATAATGGAGATCAATTAATAGTTACTAGTCATTCAAAAGATGACACCCAAGCTGTGAGACCCTCTTCAACATATGTCTCTGAAAAAATCATCTTTTATTTCATCTTTCTTAATAAAAGAACTTTCATTAAGATCACCTCTTTATTTTTAGAGAGAAAATTAAGAAGCTAACATAATCATATCGGATATGCATATCACAAACATGCATATGTGATTATGTGTTATTGTACCGTATACATTACAAATGTAGTTTTATAGCATCCCATCAACTTTGATGATATATATATCACATCCCTTATCTATTTAATAAACAGCTTTTTTTTTATGTCATTATTCAATATTCAAATAGAAATGTAACACAAACTTGTAACTATCAATGTAGCACTCAAATAGAAATGTAACACAGAAATACAGTTGAATGGATCAAACACGTTGTAAAAATTAGTATATTCATTTAATCAGATTATTATTCTAATCATATATTCTTGATTGTTTTAGGCCGCGCTCCTCCTCGGGTAAACATACAGATAAAACCTTGTTCACTTATACGTTCATATTGGGCAATAGTTTCAACTCGTTTTAAACCTTTATTTGTTTGAAACCAAAAGATTAACCTAACCACGATATGTGAAAGGAGGTTGAGTCTGTTACTCCCTCCGTCCTAAAATAATTATCTCCCGACAAAAAACACACAGTTTAAAAAAAAAACATAACTATTACTAGTTTCTATTTTTAAGTTTTTGCAAAACAACAGTTTTACCCTTAACTAAAAAATTAATTATTTCTTTTGAATTTGTAACTATAATTTCAAGTAAGTGTAATATGTTAAACTCGATTAAGCTTCGCAAGTAAGTGTAATATGGTAAACTCGATTAAACTTCGCTATCTATTTATAGTAGTGAAGAATTAGATTGTGAGGACATCCTAAAAAAGAAACATTAAGTATTACTTTGAGATGAATGGAGTAGAATAGATCGAGAGGTACTCGTAATTAATTTGTATACCATGAAAGTACTTCATAATTTGCATGATAACATAACACCATCTCCAACCAAGGCATGCAAATCAGATTTTTTTTTTCCATAAATAAAGAATAAAAGATAAAAACTCATCCCAAATCATGCTTCAAATTTGAAGAAAATTTAGAATCATTGCTCAAAATCTTATATTTGAGGATCACTATTCATCTTCAAAAATATTTTATTAGTTTTAAATATTTTTTAATTTCTTATTAGACCATTAGTTGATATTTTTTAATAAATTCCATACAAATATGTTTGAAGTTGAAGTTCAAGATATGGTTAAACATGAATTTTTCTAGATGATGAATGTTAATAAAAGATGTTTTTTTATCCTTTCAATTTTAAGATTTATAAATGACATGATTGAGGACGGCCAACTGGTGTCATATTCCAACAAAGCTCTATATGAGACACAGTTTCCTTCTAGAGATGTAGAGTGATAAGTGATCAAAGTTAAGCTAGGATATCATCGGTAAAAGAAATTAATGGTATTGGAGTAGAGAATATTTCGAGAAGAAGAGAGTTAAAAAGAAAAGTTGAATAAGTAATGAATGGTATTGGGAACTAGTGATGATAGAATAGAATAGAGAGATGGGTGTGGCTCAAAAGCTTTGTAGGGTTTGTAGGGGTGCATTTTCTGATGCTATTCCTGCCATTTTGCCTCCATATTCTTCATTCATATTTAACTTGATTTGCGTGCATTCCATTCCAACTTAACTGCCACTAACAACCATGCACCAGCTCATGGAATCCATTCAAGTATATAGGTAACCATATATGTATGTGAATATAGATATCCATGTAGTTTATATCATCTTTGTTTAATAGAAATTTCATTGTTTCAAACAAATAAATAAGACGATAAATGATCGATGAAGACTTCTTCTTGACATTAATGACATGCTGAAATTGTAAAACTGACGTTAATAAAACAGTTGATGTTGTTAATTAGGTCTACCGATAAGAGCACAAGGTGCTAGAGCGATAAGGCTCGCATTCTAGCAAAAAATATTGTTATTTCAGTTTTTTTCTTATAACTTATAACATATAACTTAACTTAAAAAATGTCTTTCCTCCATCACTCAAGTTATAACACATCCTCTAGCCTACAAGTAATCTAATACGCGAAAAAAAAAAAAAAAAAAAAAAAAAAATGGCTTAGCTGGTGGGTATAACGCAAAACCACTATAACTTAAAAGGGGTGTCGTGGTTGAGTTATAGGTTCGATGCCATAATATAGCGCAAGCCCTATGGCTTTGGCTACCACACGCTCTAAATATAATAGGCTAATATTGTATGAACTTATTCAGCTCTCCAGTGTAACAAAAAACATATAGTTATACCATAGAGAAAATTAAAAGTAAAGAAATTAATAGCCATAGCTTCTACGGCGTAACAAAGGAAATAGCATTACATCGTAGAGAAAAGAGATCATGTTTTCTTGATTCGAGTCTTTTTGTCATTATCCAATTATATATATCACAGCTAATTCTTCTAACTTGTCCTCATCAATTTATCGATAATAGTTTATCGTACTTTTAGGTTGTTTAATCAAAATTATCATCTAGTTACGACTTATTTTATGTGTTTTTGTAATTCTAGTTGCTAGCTAGCTAGTTTTTAATTTTTTTTTAATTATTAGAATACTAGTAGTGGTGACCACACTTGTGACCAAATAACACTGTCATCTCAGTGTCAACTCAGCTTTTTTTCTACTACACTATACACATGGCCAAACACCCGTAATAGTCGACCACACATGCAATCAAACATTTTTTTTTAATTAAAATTTCATTAATAATTAAAAAAACATTACAATAATAATTAAAATAAAATTAAAACATTACAATAATTATTAAAAACATTATAACAAAAATTAAAAACTTAAACTAATAGTCCAAAGTATATCGCTCTTTGATCTTTTGCTTCAGGACCGACACTCATCTAGTTGTTTTCCGGTTAAATGGTCATGGGGTTCATTGTAATACATGATGTCTTTCTCCATTGCTTTTTGTTAATTAAATTCTTTATCCCTTTGTGCAAGCCTATGTTGTTCCAATTTTTCCTCTTGTACAAGCTTTAGTCTCTCTAATTCTGCTTGCTCCTGACGCCTCAGATCTTCCAGTTCTAATTTGCGTTCCTTTATTCTCAAATGCTCGGGTGAGGCTTATTTCCTTTGGAAAAATAACGGTGTTGCGACGTTTGTGAATTTAGTGAGCAGCGCGTCAACAAGACCATGATCAACGGCAACAAAAGATTCCAAACAAGTAGCTGAGGATGATCCTTTCTTCTTAGACCTGTCCCGTCCGATTAGTCGTACCTCTTGAACCTCTACATCCTCTGAATCTGCTTCTTCATCGTTTAGATCCAAACCAATATGTGCTGAGTCTGAAGTGCCGTGAGAGGTGGTTTCCGATGTCCTAGATTTTTTGGAAGCAATTTTTTTAGATGCTTTTGAAAAGTTTGGCATTTCTACATATTTCCATTTGCTATGATCTTTCAAAATCCTCCAACATCCAGTTAGTGTGAAAGGTACATTGTGAATAACACGATACTCTTTACACATTGTTTCATAGATAGTATAGTCACATGCTCCACTTTGGTGCCTCCTTTTGACGTTATTGTAAACCGCACAAAATTGAGTAACTTTAGGACGAATCCTATTTTTCCATTTGCATTTGAGAGAATCGTAGCTTTTTTTCGCTTCCCCCATTTCCTTCTCAAAGTCGTCTACTATTTCCGTCCAAAACCCTTGCTATTTTAGATCTTTGCCATTCTTCTTGGCTACTTGACGCCTTTTTGCGTACTTCATTTTGACGGGAGTCACATCCTCGACGGGAGAGTCGTTTGAACGGGTTGGGATGGGCCATCCGAACCTTGAGCTGAAATAGGTTGAAAAGTTTGCCCAAATAACAGATCAAAATCCTCATCAAGATTTAAACGGTTAACCGGAGAAAAAGGTTGAGAAGGTTGAGATTGGTACAGTGGTGATGACAAGTGTAGACAATAGCCGTATTCTTGGTTAAACGATTAGTGCATTTGATTTTCTTGTTGTTGGAACAGAGGAGAAAATGGATTATTTGTGTAAATAGGTTCTTGAAAGATTGATTGGTATGTGAAACTAGCGGGATGAAAATTAATCGGTGGTAATTGTCCGATTAACATAAATTGAGGTCGGTTGTTCTTGAAACGTTTTGTTGTCGTCGGAATTTTTTTGTTTTGTTTTTGGGAGTGTTGTGAGACATTTTTTTAGTTGGCAAATTGTTCGCAGTTGTAAAAGAATGGATGAAAAACTGAGAAGAGAAAGCGGGGTTTTATAGAAAAATAGGATTTTTTTTTTTTTTTTAGAACATTTTGATTGGTTGTAGTAGGATTAAGGGCGCTCCTCCATGCCGCATGCTATGGAGTGGGGTTGTCGCCACCGACAGAGATGTAAGCGGGGCCACCGAGTTATCTCGCCGAGTGTGTCGATTGAAAGAAAGAATTAACACGAACACCCCCAACAGTTATTTTAGTAGCCAACGACTACTTTTTCTCCCCGTTTCTTTTGGTCGACTGACAGACCAAACCTTTCATTTTGGGGGTATGGGAGCGTCTGGTTTGGTCTTCGTAAGGGGGCGGCGCGTCTGGTCTTGCTCGACCAACCGAACTAGTTTTGTCTCATTACCAGTAGTCTTAGGCATGAACGGAACTATGTAGGGGCAGGGGAGGGCCCCGGCCCCCTCAAAATTTGCGGAACTTAGTGTAAATATTATAAGTTTTAAGGGTAATGGGTTTTGCTAACGACAGCCCTTAGGGCTGTGGTTAATATGATCATTTTTACTACAATTATTTGTAAGAAACTAATTCATCCAATGAGAATGAAGTGTTTGTTGTGTATCCAAATTTTTAGGGATTTCATCCACTTTTATCGAAAATGTCATCCAATAAGAATCATTCATTAGTTCATATGTAATAAAATCAAGCTCTTAACAACAACCCTTAAGACTGCCATTAGCAAAACCCATAAATTTAACACAACTAACAAGAAGCTAGGAAAGGAGGTTAAAAACGGCTTTATACAAGAAGAAAAAAATTGAAATATTGTATTAGGGTCTTTGGTTTAACTACTTTGTTAACCTACTAGATTTCATAAGTTTAACATGTAACGTTTCATTAAGCACTTGAATGATATGATCTCGTTGGCTTGTTAAGGTTTAACTTTCAAAATATATATTCGATGGACGGACTTACATGTATGCCGGGTGTGGCATGAGCTACACTCGATTTTAGGTCACCAACTGCAAAAAGATTTCAAAACTGCAATTTTTGTACTATGTGCAAATTTCTTCTTTTTTTTTTGTTTTTTTTACTTTGCTTTTTACTGTGATAACTTTAGCTTAATTTAACATTTTTTTTTTTTTTGAACTCTTTTAAAAATCACGAGTTGTCTCTGGTGGTATATGCTACTATGTCGAACGCCATCAAGCTGCTTTATAGTTTCAAAATAAAAATACTACCATGTGAAAAAAGAAAATACAGTACGTAATTTAAGTGGCCAAAATTTTCCAATATTGGCAGAGATGAGCAATCAAGTAAAGTTCATCACCGACTTTCTTTCTTTTTATAGTTTATTGGATTCCAAGTTGACTCTTCGACCAAATAAAGAGAAAGAAAAATTAAAGGTTTAGTTTTTTCGGCTATATTCATATCTAAAAGTCTAAAAGTCTTTCAACAATTAATTAAGCTTTCTTCTTTTAATTGAATTGTTAGCAATTGTAACTAAGAAGGTTTTCTTGATTGGATCAAGTGGTTTAACTACCTTTTTTAACACTCTTTTTCTCTTCAGAGCTATCTTTCCGTCTTTCTAACATTTTCTAACTTCTTGCTAATTCTTAATATTATTATCGCTCCAGAAAAACGAGGATATATTTTTCTTTTGCTATTTCATTTCATGTTTCTTTTATTCCATCAAACGTTTTTTTTACTAAATAAGTCAGCTAAAATGTCACATTAATTCATAATAAGCTTTTTGTTTTTATATAAACTAAACTTGATCTAAGCAATTATTTATCATTCAAAATTTGCAAAAAACGTCACTGGTTGATATAAATCGATGATTTGTCTTCGAAAGCATTCCACGTAACCTAAGTTGACATTACAAATAACATAATTAATAGAAACAAACAATATTTATCAGTTAAAAATTGAAAATAATTGCAGATGTTGCTGATATCATTTATATATTAATTAATATGTTGACCTTGCTAGAAAATTTATGTGTTAGGTCAAGCTCATTACATCACTGTCTGCTATAAACCTAAATATTATGCTAGTTAACCACACTTAACTATATATATTGCACTTGTACGTTCATGTTGGTGTTGGATTAGACACTTAAGCATAGATTCATCTAATTTGACCCAACAATATAAATATGAGTAAAGATGTTTAAGAATAAAAGAGATGAAGAAATAGCAGATTCTTGTCTGAAATTAGGTTTAGGCCTGCAAGAGGATGTTTGTCAATACATTTGTTGTCTTATATATCATCTATGCATATTCAGAAATTAATTTGTTTACTCTTTTTGTATGTGATCTATCTCTGGACAAAATTGTGTTCAAAAGTTTTATATGTTGCATGGGACAAAAATTGACAAGCGCGATTTTAACATTCAAAAATCGGCTTGAATGTATAGACGACGACAAAAAAAAAAAAAAAAAAAAAAAAAGGTCTGTGTCCCCTTGTATTTAAAAGGCATAACAAACGTATCCAAGGTGAAGAAACTAGATGAAAGTAGTTAAACAATCATTTTTGAATTTTTCTTCTAGTACACTTGCCCTAAAAATTAACAAGCTAGTAAGAAAGGTACACAACAAAATCATAACTCATGTTTTGTGTAAAAAACATTTAACTTTATTTCTTTGTAATTCTATAATTTTATAAAAAGAATTTATTGCCAGCTAGCTAATTTGTCTTGCCTAAAAGCAAATTATTCATTAACTATAGACCACAAAAGTGTCTAGCTAAAGGATTAGTCAGTTGTGGTGAAAATGTAGGGTATGAAAGTTGAAATCATAGATGAAAACTGTAAGGAACTCTATTATTTGGCATAACATGGTTGTCTTATTGATTTTGGTGGACTCGTGCCATCATCATAAAAAGACTTTTAAAAACACACATAATATATACATGTATCAGTAGAGCATGGACTAATGAAATTCAAGCTTCAAAAGTGTTTGAAATTTTATAGCTCTCGTCAAGCAATGACCCAGTGCAATGTTGTGGCATAATAATAGATGATCTAGTGAAGAATTTTTTGTACATCAAATGATATTTTCTTTCTTCTCCACTGGATACGGGGACCCTTTAGGGTAAGCCCAAATCTTCATGTTTCAGTATGAGAATATTGACTTTTAGTAACAAATTGACACCCTTCAAAATCATGTTTTTCCACTTTCACTCCTCTTAGCTTTTTATATCACTTTTTGGTATTTACTACTCATTATTAGCAAGCCAAATCTATTTGCATATATCCTTTTACGATCTACTCAATCACTCATAACCCACCATCAAAATAAAGAAAACCCTACTTTAGAGAACATTAATTCATTGTAGAGAGCATACTCATGGCTACTAAATGATTAATAGGGTCTCCACAAAATAGAATTATTTCTAGACAATTTGATTAGTGTGTTTGTTTGCTAGCTGGTACTGGTTTCGTTGAGGTCGGGATCTTAGGATCCCACCGGTCAAATCTAAGAGCGGGTGGACGGACATGGCAGATATATGTAGATTGTGTGTTTGAATTCACTTTTATTGTAAATCATTTGGTTTTGCAGATAATTTTGATTTTGTTTTCATTATAAGCTTGTTTGCTTGTGTCTGAATAAGACTTGTCATATTTTATTAGAAAGACGAGAAATATTAACAGAAATAGAGATTTTAGGCGCAACAGAAAAGAGTTATTAAATCGCAAAACCATCAAATTTTAATTAAGAAATCTGAACTATAGGACGCACGACTCTGAATTACATATATATTCTCGTTATATTATACTACCAAACCTGGCATGTGAAGGCGTAAAATTAACATGCGTTATCAATCAACCATGCATTGTGCGTAACACATTTAATCTTCGATTACATTACATATGAAAGTTAATGTTGTGCTGTTATATTATTCCATGTTAGCTCTTTAAGCTTGGTTAGCACTGTTATGAAACCTCATATGTATTATGTTTTATTGATCGACTATTAATAATGTAAATGACCTAAAACCCTAATGAACCCTAAACCCACAAACTGGCCGTGGGCTTACTAATCTATCCTCTAATTATAATAAGCACAATCTTGAGGATGTTTCGTTTAAACATGCATCTAATCTTAGTACCCTTTTGTAGTGTATGACAGTGTGAGTAGTTGCCAAGTGAAATATATGAGTGCACTGGCTCTATTTGGAAGCAGTATATTAGGAGTTAAAGTGAAGAGATGGTAAAAAATAGCGAAGCAAGATTGGAAAAAGGAAAAGGAAAAGAAACGAAAAGTTGGAGAGGCTCAAAGTGGTGTCTTTATACATGCATACATTGCTTATGAGTTATCATTGTTGCTCCCTTCAACCAACACACGCTTCATCATACTCTTTGCAAAAATTAAGTCAACTGCATCAACATCTCGTTCGCTTTATTTCAGTCGATCGATCCAATCACAGATTTTGATTAAGCACTGCTTAGTAAGTAAGCAGCGCGTTAAATGACCTTATTCATTTTGGGTAACTAAGTTTAGTACGTACAATGTACGTACGCAATAGTTTACATGAATGTTACATTTTCATTATAACAAGCAAGAATTGATTACAGTCTCACAAATGAAAATGAAATTTCTCAAGTGACTCCAAAAATGCAAAGGCATTTTCAAAGGCAAATGGGACCAAATACATGGTAAAAGACATTTAAAATTTAAACCTAGGTTTACTGTTTTACATCATTGTGTTAATGTAAGCATCCAGCTAATATGTATATATGTCGATGATGATTCGATCACTTTAATATCAATGTTTTGACTTATGATGAAGTTTTATAATTTCATGTCTCATATTCTCTAAAAAATTGAATTTTTTACTTGCATCGGGAACCTTAAAGCAATAACATGAACAATAATTTAAGAAGCAATCAACATATATAATTGTCCAAAACCTTTTGTAAAAAATTTCACTTTGCTATTATGCTTTATGGTACTTATTACTACTTATTACTCCGTATATCATTACAAATTAAGAAACTAAGATGGATTAACTGGCTACTTCAAATAATTTGAGTGAAAAAACTCTTAATTTGATTGTATTAATACACACCTATATATCACCTAATATCTCGCATATGTTTCAGCCGAAACTTCCACAAACTATCTATTTATCTCCATATCACAAACGGTTAGTCTATCTGAATACGATCACACATACACACCATATACTGATTAGTAGGGGGTGTTTGGATTAGCTTATGTGATGAGCTTATTGGCATATTAAAAAACAAAAAAAGTCAACAAGCTCAATTTTTATCGCTTATAATAGGTTATATAGTTAGCTTGTCACCTTGCAGGCCATAAGCTCAACTTTACAAGCTCATAAGCCATAAAAAATGACCTTTTTGGCTTTTTTTAATTTTAAATTGGCCAAATAAGGGGGGTGTTTGTTTAAGCTTATAAATGGATTATGAGCTTATTTGATTTTGGCTTAAGCCCCAATTTTCCGGCCTATTTTGAGACTCATGGGCTTATATAAGTTAATCTCAAAATAAGCCAGAAAAATGGGGCTGTGTGCGCAAACGTATAAAACTACAAGTTTAGGATACCAGGTAGTCAAGTAGATTGGATCCATTACTACAATTTCACAATGAATTGATTCATGAGATCATATGGATCGATGGACAAATGACCTTATAAACCACTCTATCATTTAACTTATAGTAGTAATTACTATTTACAAATTATAGATAATAATGACAATGTATATTCATGAAAAGGAACATGATCATAGTACATGTTATACGAATGTTATCTCGTAGAAGGTTTTAAGCGCAGCCTTCATACTCTCGGGTTTTCTCAAGTAGAGTGTTATCTATCTACATTCCACCTTTCTCATACTCGTTCGCCGGATTGAGTTTCATTGTTGTTGTTGTTATACGGATGTTATCTTAATATTCTCCTCAGATTATCATTTTCTTCTAAGAAAGGTAACACCCTACTACGAGAAAAATATATATTGATAAGAAATGAAATTTACAGCACTTGTTTTTTATCCAAATGAATATAAATAGAACTAGAAGTTGGGAGGCATGTGAGGGACACGTGGAATAGGGCCTTCGTCTACACCACCCGACAAACATGCCGGTCCGGTCAATTTCCTCATCTCACTATTTACGAACAGTAAACAGAATGATATGCGCAGCGTTTAATATATATTTACAGTATTAATATGAACTTGTTGCATAAATCTGTTATAAACTCAAGGATAGTTTAGCAATACAACTTGCATTGGTTCTTAAAAAAAGTAAAAAAATAATAATTGCATATATAAATAAGACCGTAAGTACTAACTAAGTGTTAGAAATTACAACAAAAAATGTATATGTCTTTTTTATAAATTTAAATTGGAGAACAGTACATTCGCGGGTGTTGATTGACTCGTTTTCAAAGATCAGCCCCAAACAATGTTTAGTCGTTATAGTGAACCGGACAAAGTTAAGATTACAATCATGACTTATTTTCCGGTCCCGCAATTGACGTTTACGCTGGAGTAGGCGACCTCCACTGGAGAATTCCAAACTCCCACGACTCGGCCACATATTTGAGGTTCAACAAACATACATATATATGTATATACTTATGTAACTTGAGTGATGTTTCATACACGATTTTGTAATGTTTCGTATGAGACTTGGAGTCACGGCAAACATGTCGAATGAAAATAATATGGCTATGAAAATCAATCAAAGCGTGTACAGGTCATTTGTTCGGTACTTGGTGTTGATGTTTGACGTGATCAATCCGTAAACTAGAGAACTCGTCTAGCCTTGATGTTTAATAGCAGATAACGACTTAACATGACAATGAGATCACTTGGGATACTAGTTAAAAACCAACAAGCATATTCATCAATCCAAACAGCACAATGGAAAATAAAATCTGTCATTTGTTTCCAATGATCTTTAAGCAATTCATTGTTACGTTTTATTGTCTATATTATGAGAAGTAGTTTAAGTTTGCAAATGTTGTATGTTGCAAAACAAAAAGCAGATTTATGTTCATTTGTTTTATATAACTTCCTTTCATATTGTAGAGGTCACATCGATAGAACTCGCTCGGTTCTTATAAACAAGAATATTAAACAGAGAAACTTTATAAGCCTAACAACCTTGTTGAAAATGTAAGTATTAACATATACAAATAATTAAGTATAAAATGCTAATGCTATATTATAGTGTTAATATCGCGATCTAGCTCTCAAGATCGTAGTTTACAATTCTACTAAGTAAAAACGAGTCAATCTTTTATAGGATCTTTGATGACATAGGATCTCGATCTTACCATAGGATCGTAAGAAACTTCGTGGAGGACTCATCGTGTTCTACCGAAGCACGTTAGTGTTTTCGTAAGGTAATGCATCTTCATGATCATCTTCCGATCATAAACTCTCCCATGAATTCTTGAGATACGAGATCCTTTTCAAGAAAATCTCCATACCTAGCAACACTTACTTTATTTTCGCTGATAGTAAAAGTAGTAACCCATAGTTTCCTTAGGGTATCCTACGAAGATAAACTTTTAGATCTTTGTTGGAGTTTATCTCACGAGTCACGCCTAACATACGCCTCGCAACCCTGCACCTTTAAATAAGACATGTTAGAACTTTACCATGCCATATTTCATATGGTGTCAAGCAGATTCTAAAGCATAATCCCAAAAGGATAAAGGTAGAGTGGTAAGATTAAACATAGATCGTATCATGTCCAACAATGTACGATTTCTTCTCTCATATACACCATTTTGTTGTGGAGTATATGGAGAAGTGAGATTCTCGACAATTCCATTCTCGCCTAAGTAATCTTTAAACTCGCTTAGATACTCCGCCTCTCATCGGATCAAGAGCTTTAATCTTCTTTCCCAATTGCGCTCTACTTCACTTTGAAAACCTAAATGTTTCAAACACCTCATGTTTATGCTTAATAAATAAACATAACCATAACGGCCGAAATCATCGTAAGGTTAAGTAGCTAGCACCTCTCTTTGACATGTCTAAGTGGTCCACACACATCAAGATGAATAAGACTAAGTAGATCGTAGCCTCTCCATATTGCTATGAAAAGGTTTCTTAGTCATCTTCCCGTATATGCATGACTCACATTTATCAAATGATTCACCATTGATATTTTGCAAAAGCCCTTCTTGTTGCAGTTTATGCATGCGAGCCTTGCTTATATGAGCAAGTCTACAATGCCAAAGATAAGAAGAATTCAAGTTTAACTTTATCTTCTTGTTAATAAACATTGAATTATTATTATTGTTAGATTCATTTCAATCACATCAATTTCAAACACACCATTCACAAGAATTGCTTTAAAATAAAATACACCATTTAAAGAAACATCAATTCCATTATGTGAAATAGTATGAGTAAAACCATCATCCAACAAAACTCGAAGAAACAACACTCTAATTATAGAAGGTGCGAATGACAATTGTTCAATAACAAGACTAAGCTCAAGGCAATACTAACTAAACGTTCCTATGGCTTTCAACAAATGCAATGCGCGCCATTTCCCACGTGCGAATATTATTCTCCCATAGGTAAGCTTCCTTTCCACTCTAAACCCTGCAGTTGTATTACAAATGTGAATACCATGTTACCGTATCATATACCAGAATTATTATGATTTAGAGTAAATAATTCAATGATACTGTATACCGGGCCACTGCACCCTTCATACTTCATCTTATTTGCCCGCAATTCATCAAGATAGAGCACGCTTCTTCCAATGCCCAACGCCTACAATGATGGCATGCTTGATCCTTTTAGATTATCCTTCCTAGGAGTAGGTTCTTTCGGGTTGAGGTCGATAGGCCATCACCGCTCGCTTTGTCAACCTTTCCTTACCCTTCCCTTCTTGTTATTCGTGACCGCGGTTTTGGCTTATTAATTCTTCCACCCCGAATAGCAAGTACCGGGCGGTAGGAACCTTGAGGCAACCCTTTCATTTTTAGACTAAATTGAATCACTGATTAATCGATTCACAACCATGTCATCTTCATAAGTTTTAGTGCTTTTAGTGGTCCATGTAACCTTTCATTTGAGCACTTATTCTTAATTTCAAGTCATAAATCAAGTACCGGTTTCTCAAACATAGTTCAAGTTCATTGAGATATTATATGGAAATAATGTTCAAACCGCTTTGAAGAGCAGATTCCATTGTTCCCAACATAAGACAAGCCACATCATTATGACGCTTATACAAAGAGCTTGAGTAGCCAGACCGCTTGGTTCAAGCAGGCAAGGTTCGTAAAGATATTTCATACGATCTCTGCACAATTCTCAAAGAAGCGGTGCCAATCATTGAAATTTTAGAGCTAATCAACTTTCTCGATCAAAAAGCTTTTGAAGCAGAATTTAACGATGTTAGTGTTATCGTGTTTTGAGCCATTTTACGTAAAAGTTCAAGTATTAGTATTTTCGATAATACACTTTTCAAGAAAATAAATATAGTAATATTAAACATATAACCATATAATTTTCTCGAAAACTAGGATCCAAATTATCATAGGTTCATTACATTTGATCCGCTAGCAACAAAACATATAATAAGGTAATGGTCGAACATTAATGGCAAACAATTTCCAACCTAGATCATTATGGGATTTATATTTTCCAACGCTATTGCAAATATAAATATGTTTCATCCCATCTTATGCCATGAGTCCGTGTCTCACTTCCTACTCAACTTAAGTGTTAACTTGCAAATATGTCCATGTGGTCCGTGATTTACCTCCATCACAATCTTAGCCATGACGAAATTGAAACTTCAGTGTTCCTTTTAATTAGATGGCATATTCTTAATTTTAAAAGTGGTACTAGTTTTGATTTTATGTGGTCAATCAAATATGTACAAAGATGTCATGCATCCATCTTGTAGCATAAATTTAATAAAAACATTTTATTACCAATTCATAAAGATCAAATTATCAAAGTTTTGATTGAGGTATTGGGTTCACCAATCAAGGAATTTAGTATTAATTATCATCCATTATACCGCACTTTTGCATAAGTGTAAACACTTAGTGTTTGGATAATTGAGTGGCGCATGGAATTAAAACTTGCCTTAAGATGAGCTTGCACATTTATATGGCTTACTAAGTAGCTCCACTCAACTACAGGAGGCGGAGGACTGTGCACCGCTAAAGCACAACCTAAGACATCCATTCAGGTGTGACTATGCGACTTCTTTAAACCCTTTTATTAGTTCATTCGAATGGCGAGCCGCTCACCATTGTACCAAAGTCACCAATCAATTAAACTATATTGACAACTTAACTCTTCCAAAACATTAAATTTCGCCATTGTTTAGTCCATATTATTTTTCTATTCAAAATTACCTTTGCTTAAAACTGTCTAACATAATAAACAAACAAGTAACAAATAAAAAATAAACTACTAAAAAACAATGCGCACATAATAAACAATTTATACGTAAACAAGAAATTACACGCAACTTATTCGATAAAATCCTATTAATAATCAATATCTAGGTTAAATTAATGTATATATTAATTTAGGGTTTTCACTCAAAGAATAGAAAGTGAGCCACATACATCGATAAATCGATTAGTAAACCCTTCATTAATTATACCAAATTGCACATAATTGATTCATTAATATATTAATTGAGTCTTCCCAATTCAAGATTTATCATAAATAAATATGTCTCAACAATTAAACAATATATCATAAGCAACTTATCCATGACTAACATGCATGTATAGTCATGGATATCATAACAATTATACAAGTAAGTCACAAGATCGCATATAAAAATTCCATGACACATAACAAATTATTCATGAATTAATCACGTAATCAATATTAATTCTAGGTTTTAATAAAGTTAGCAAACAATTTTCAAAACCCAAAAATTTATGTGTATGTCGATTTAAAAAAATTTATGGTACGCCCAATTTAAAAAAATTCACCAAACATAAATAAGCATAAACCCTAGATTAACATAGCAAACAATATACAAGTATTTGTTTTATTACGTTTATGTAATTAATTACTCATTAAAACCAATGACTCGTGATGCCACTGTTGAAATTAGATATCAAGACATTCAAATAAATAATCACAAAACATCAAAGTAATATCATGGCGTATAAGGATGTATTAACGAATAATTAATTAACATAAAGAATATGCGTACTTTATTGATTATAATGAACAAGAATCAAATCCACAAACTAGCAACGGATAAACCCTAATTTGATTTAGTTAGGATTATATGAATTACCCTCACTGCTTGTAATTCAATCCAAGATAATAACAATAATGTGTTATTACTATGTTTTGTACACACGCATCTAAACCGAATTAAAGTAATGCTAGTTTTATAAAACAAATAACTAGGTTTTGTGGAAAGACTTGGATCGACCCCATAGGGTGTACGATCGGTTTGGAGACAAAACACACACAAAACAATTTTAGGGTTTAGCTTATGAAGACAAGAGATGGAAAAACAAGACCCCTACCAGATATATACCCAAGCAAACTTGGTGAAATGTTGTGGCTTGTTTCCTTTTCTTGATGGTCGATCGGTTCTAGGTCCCTAAAGGGATTCCGAACCTTCCCAACTTTTGCAATTTAGTCCTTTTCCATAAACATTTAATCATCGTTAGTCCATTACATTAATTACTTAACGTCTGTTAGTTATTTCGTTAATAAATAAATAAATATAACATTTATATTTAATTATTAACTTAAATTCTCATACGTAAAGTGTGCAATCCCATAGTCTCGAGTTCGATCCTAACTCACGCCTACTAATTTATATCCATAAAATAGGATCTCGATCTTACCATGTGATCGTAAGAATCGATTTAATCCTACTTCCTCAAATTAATTAAACAATAAAACTATAAACGAATGTGTTTTACTAAAGTGGAATAATAAGACAAGCATTAGGAACCATAAGTGTCATACAAGCGTAAAATATATAATTTTTTTAGACTAAATTGAATCACTGATTAGATAAGCTATTATTCTAAACCAATATGAGTTTCATTTCCATTATGTTATAACTTTTTAAACTCTTCTTTCTTTATAAATTTGTTATATTATCAATTTTGGATACGAATCAATGACATGTAAGAAATTTAAACATTTAAGTAGGATCTTTCAATCTTAATCGATCTTACAATTACGATCATACGAAGATAAAATGATCTATAGTGAAATCTCGATCTTAATAAAATTTGCTATATAGTAAAATCAACATCGTAAGCTTAATGCTACATCAATAAAACAAAGTAATGCTACATCTTGGTTACTTTGTACCGCCACGTGATAAAGTATGAATAAAGCACTTTTATTTTTTTAAATCTAGGCAAACTGCCGCTAAGAAAATGAGTATTAGTCTATAATGAAATGCACGTTCGCTATAAGCCAATTGTTGTATGGGACAACATCTATGCTTTTGATGAATAGTTACAAATTGATGAACATTGTAGTCGTGATAGTTTAGACAATTTAACAAAATGTATATGGGAATTGTACTAACAGGAGTATTTAAAAAAACTCTCTCTCAATGATATTTAAGTGTATATGAAAAACACGAAGACTATCATGGGTTCCATGTATGCTTGGTAGTATATATTGTATGATTGGGAATGGAGGAATTGTCTGAATGCTTACAAAGGGCAATTAAAACGGGAGGATCACAAATATCCGACAATAATGCTTTAAGCAACAGATCATAAGATTTGTGGATTTGGCGACGCTTTTTGATATAAGCGGGTTCCAATAACGACCTAAATGTTCTATATCATCCGAATTTGTTTGGCGACCCCATTGACGATGTCATTTATATATCATTTGAGTTTGTTGGACGACCTCATTGACGATGTCACTCCCAAGTCCCGCTTTATTGCAAGGTAAAAGATACACCAAAGAATATTACCTAGCCGATCAGATTTATCTCATGGGCTACTTTTGTCAAATCGATACGATCGCATCAACCAAAGCTAATTTAAACTTTTAGAGGCTCAAGAAAGTGCAAGAAAAGATGTAGGAATGGGCTTTGGTGTCCTTCGTGGTCATTGGGGATTATAACACAACCCGCACATGCTTACTGTGTGAACAAAATACGTGAAGATCATGTATTGTTGCATCATATCGCATAAATACGATACTAAAAGATCAAAAATTTTACATAAGTGAATTTAACGAGATATATGTTAGTTCCGTAGCTAGCCAATATGCAACGACATGAGTCGAGATGTGACACACAGTAAAGAAATAAAAGAACTACGTGACAAAGGTGTTTATACCAATCTTCTATATGATCTTGTAGATTATCTTTGGCAACGACGTCAAGAACAACAAGGCGAAACGTAGTTTCTTTTTGTATGGTACTTTTATGTTTATCGAAATATCGTATTTTATTTTATGTAATGTAATTATATTTTAGTTTAATGATTTTTTTTTTTTTTTAAATTTAAGAAATCAAAATAAATAAATAAATAAAAACCTAGGACCTACAAGGGCCTATAACATGTTATAGCTAAAGAAAATGTTTATTTTATAGTAGTGTTAAATGATGTATATATTGAGTTAACGGTGAATAACACACCCTATAACACCAACTGCACCCACCTCTCTTAGAGAGCGAGTAACCACAACGGGAAAAAACGAAGATTAAGTAACTTATGTGAATTAAGGGGGCGCTTGGTTTGTTATCGAGAATCACTATATATATAAGAATCACTATAAGTTTATAAACTAACCATACTTAGTAGATAAAAGATTTACCTATTTATATGAGTTTTATACTCATATTTCAAAATAAAACCATCAAAATCTCGCACGATTTATTAAGAATGGAGTCCATTCTTTCATTTTCATTCCCACAAACCAAAAGCAACTAATAACTTTTCTGTTTATAAACTTTAATTGGTTAGTGAACTCTTTTGACAAATGACGATTGGCTTAGGTGTCAATATATAATCATTTTAGTTTGATGCTTTTGGTATGTAAAAACAAGTATTACGAGGTAAATAGTTGCTTTTAGACAAAAAGGGAACGAGGTGGTGGCTTAACATTGGATTTGCGTTAATAGACGATGCAGTTAACTCGAGGTTAAATTTGTCGGTAAAATATGATGCATGGGGCAGGTAGTACTTTTTACTTTGTATTTTTACTGAACACCACAGTTAGTGCTGCTGGTATGGACCACCAAACATGATGAGCGGTCCCTCTTCCACGCCACGTCACTCATTACCATATGATCATGATTTTGACACCCTATCATCATTCTCCTTTTGTAGTGGTCATACTATCGCAACCCCTACCCCCCTACTGTCACTCCACTGTCACCTTTTTGTCTCCTCGCTTCCAAGATACAACACGCTTTTTGTCGTCTAGTATTTCGCAGCTTTTAAGCGTTTGATTTATTAAACTTTATATTTACTAGCCCGCGATTTTCAGATTTATAAATATTGATATAAACAAAATTAAAAAAAAAAAAAAATAAAAAAATAAATAAATAAAAAAAATGGGGGGTCTTAATAACCAAATGTGTGGGGGTAAAGGATTAATAACTCATCCCTTTGTAAAATTGAACATCTTCTTTTATAACCATGTTCTTTTCCTAGTAATTTTTTATTTATTTATTTTTTTAAGGCTAGTTAGTAGTTACCATATGCTTAGACCAAGTGTAATGGTTGGTCGACTTTGTGGGCGGTCGATTTTTCGAACGCGTCCCTTCAGCCTCTTTTATTTGTCAACTGTGGTTGTCTTATTACAATAACTTAATCATGAAAGGTATGAAAGATGTTAGAAATGAGTTGGTTGATGTGATAATAAGAATTACTTGCTATTATCAGATCCAAAGATTATGGGATATCAAGAATAGAAACGCAGTGAAGCTCTTAATACGCAATTAACAAATGTTTCAAAGAAATATATAGAGATATCGTAACACCTCACAAACTGAAATTTCACGAGTATCTTTACGGTTTCGACTAAAAACTAGTATTGTGGAAGAATAGTATTAGCCTACTACTTTAAACTTTAAACGAAGCTCGAATATCTTATCTTGTACCTATGTGGACAAATGTTACGGATATACTTTTGACTAGATGGAATAGTAACCGTAGTTACTATTGTCACATCAACGCATACGCCTCTAAGTGAAAAAAATCAGTAGATAAAATTTAAAATGCGCTATTTTTGTAATTTTCCCTAATACCAATAAGTAGTATACTTTCTAAAAATTATCAAAATTTGTCACATAGACCATAACTTTCTGGCTCCGCCCAACCCATACTGATGCATAAAATCTCTTAAAATGCTAAGACGGTAACATTGTGACTGTACTCGTATCATGTGACTAACTAAAACTATACTGAGAAAGTTACGAGTTAACCGGATCTTAAGTAAACCCGATCTTAACTAAAACTAACTAAAAATTATCAAAGTTACAAAGTACACATCTAATATGTTAGACACATCATCATCTAACCAACTTAATTATTATTATTATTATTATATACTATAAGGCGAGACACGTTGTCTTCACTGACACGTGTTCAAGATTAATCGCCAACTTTCGCAGTTGGCGAAAATAAATTTCGGCGCTGTCATTGCAGCAGTTCGTTTCAAGCGAAAATAATTCCCAAGGTTTAAGTGTCACGCAGTAAGTCTTTTAAAGAATTTGGCAAAATAGTCCTATCCAAATTCACGTCTATAAAAGAATCCACCGCATCGCGCGGGTTTCCACACTCGTTTTCTCCATTTACTGAGAAGCCTTGTAAAAAAGTAACTAAAAAACAGTAAAAGAATAAAAAAGAAACATTGCATTATTGTTTTGTTTTCATATAAACGACCGCCAATTATCTTGGATTCGAGGGACGGTTGATGTCATTGTTTGATGTGAACTTCGCTTGGGTAAAAATAAAGTAAGTTAACACTAGATGTGACACTTGACATATAATATAATTTTATTTTTGCCATATAGTCTCGTGTTAGCTAAAAAAGTGACATGTGAATTGACTACAAATGAAAGAAACGTTCTTTGAATGTAACATTGCCATGATGGTTATGGCTTCATGTAGTTAATTATGTTCTAATATATGTTCAAAATAGACATAAGTAAAAGTCAAAGAAAGATGGTTTATTTATCGACCATGTTACCCGAAACGTCGAAAAGGTAATCCTGAAGTGTTTATGCTAAGTTATGAAGTGAGATGGCTTTCCTTGATTTGAGTTTGTGTCGATGAACTCAAATCGCGTAAATTATTTAGAAAATATATCACAAATGAGAATTACTAGAAGAAAAGAAGATCGGTCTTAAACTGAATGCAAGTGAACTTCGACTCATCGACTTAGACGTGATGGCTGACTTAGACTAATGTTGACGTATGGACCAAGCCTAAAATATCCAGCCAAGTTACTTGGCCTGTTTGAAACCCTCAATAATTTGGGCGTGTAGGTCTGGCTCAAATTTGGTATTCCAAGAAGAAGAAAAACTAAAATAAAAGCGTAAGAAGGCTTTTACCACACATTTCAAACGAGAAGAATAAATTTCAGAGGCGATGATCTAATTTTTTTTTGTGCCCCGAAATATGTATCAAGCCTCTTCTTACCTTTTTATTTATTTATTTTTTCTCATTTGATCTTAATTCTAATAATATCCTCATTTATCAAATCTTTGTCCAATTAAAAAAAGTCATCATAAATTTACTCTTTGCCAAAGTGTTTACCAAAAAAAAAAAAAAAAAGTGCAAGGCAAATTAGGCAATCTGCTTATTAAATTAAAAGGTAGGCTTTAACTTAAGTTGGGTTTCAATGTTGTTGGGCTACTTAAGGCCCAATTTGCTTGAAGGTTCTTATTAAAGAAGATGTTATTGAAAGCCCAATCTCTAAAATAATTGAAAAAAAATCCAAATCCACTTCCAAAAGTAATTATCATTTGGGACTTGATTCACTGTTCTTGATTATAGTTTGTTGCAAAGTAATCATAAACTAATAATAAACAAATGTTATTTAAAGCTAGAATATGATTATTGCGTATGTTTTAATATTTCCTAAAAATAAAAGGCCCCACACTAGACATGCAACTGGGGCAACTTGCACAACTTGAACTACTAAACTAGACTATATCCATGCAACTTGTTTGCTCAATACATGAACCAACCCTCATATCCATATATTACTTTCTTTATTTAGAATAACTTTCACTTTCTTGAATAGCTAAACATTTTCTTTTGTACGGACCACATATATAAAGGTATCATATCCTATTATTGTACCCGATAAATATTATCGGGTTGCTACTTCAGCAAATATCTAATAACACAAAATAACTAAAATATTATTCTCAGCGATAATTGATTGTCATAAGCGTATAGGGTCGTATAACACAACACTAAAAATACTCTAATTACTTAAAAAAAAAATATCAAATGCCACTCAGCAAACTCATCAAAGAACGTCACAATGGCATGATAACGACATCAATCATAACGACACATGGCATGTTATTGGATGAAAAAAAATACTAATGACATGAACTAGATTAATCTCTAAAATATCTTCTCAAGAATTATTAGTATTATTTTTAGGATTGCAAATGGCTAAATTATTGAAGTTCTTGATTTTCCAATCAAAGACATAAAAAAAAGAAAAAAGACACTTGCATTAGCCAATCATGTATCTAAAAGCATGGGCAGTTTTGTACTTTCACACTTTATCCTTTTATAGTAGTAGTGTATTGTTGTCCTCCAATGGACACTTGGATATCTTCTCTGCAAAACAAAGCATTAGCTCATTTCTTGAAACACTAGTTTATAACCAACCCACTTTTGTGCTTATCCATTTCATCATCTAACTTCAACCCATTTTGTTTTTAGCCTTTTAAGAACACCCATTTGATCAAGTTAGGATCTTGCTTTAATGTTGCAAAGATTCTGTGGATCATCCATGTTTTTGGATTCTGTGATCTAACAAGGTAAAAATTGAATCTTGTTTTGTTTGGATTTGATTTGAGTTGTTTTTTAGTACTTGATTAGTATATATGTTTTATTTGTGTTAATTGGTTTATTTGATGATGATTAGCATAATTGTGTAATTGATATTATTTGGTTATATCTAGTTGTTAGAAATTAAGCTATTTTTTTTAGATGATTTATAAGTACAAAGTACTTGTTCCACTACAACTTGAAGTACAAACTTTTTGGCCTTGTCATTCTTGAACTTCAAGTTTTGTTGACTATGCAAAGTCAAAGGCTGACTTTAGGATATGCGCTTAAAGATGTCCATTTGTGCCTACCTGTGTTTGTTTAGGAATAGGCTAAAATCCATTCTTGGTGTTGGTTTTTATTATGTGTTTGAGGTTTGGATTCTCTTTAGTGTTTGATGATATGATAAGTTCATTTATGTGATTTATGTGTATGATTTCGTGTAATTAGTATATCAATGTTTCAGAATTATATGCCATAGATATTAGATAGTATTCAGTAAGTCTTTTTTTCCCCTTTTGTGTTGGTGTTAGTGTGTTGCTTCAATAATGTATTACCGTAAATCCGTAATAGGCCTTAACAAAGTACATTTGGATTTTAGTTTCAAAACCAATATGAACTTTTAGTTTCGTAGATACATATTGATTCATATACCTATTGCAGAAAGCATGAAACTTGTAGCATACATATCTAACATATGGGAAGTCAGAGATCGGTATCGTTGGTGTTTAATGACATAGATACGAGCGATGTCACCGTTTATCTAAGAAACAGCAAAGGAAAACCCGAACTGTTTCATTCACATTCATCAGTACTAAAAGAAAAGAGCAAATATTTTGCTGTTAAACTCTCTGATCCAAATTGTGCTACTGTCATTGATATCTACTGCTCAGATTCCAACTATGAGCACCACGTCAATCTTTTAAGACGTCTATATCTTTCCAAAGAGTCTCTCTTGGAATCTTGGAACTCAGTCCACACTGCTATTGGTGTTCTTCAGTTAGCAAGTGAATATAATTGTCAAGAAATAACCGAAAGCTGCATTCAGTACTTGGAAGCTGTCCCGTGGGAGGACAAAGAAGAAGAATTAATCGTGAAAGTAGTTTCTAAACTCGCCCAGTAGGAATGCCTATATTAGCTCGGGTTCAACCAGTGGACTTAAGTGCCACCAAAATGTGTTCCTTTCAGCTATCCGTTTTGCCACCTCAGTTGTTTCACCATTACCTCCGTTTG
The DNA here is from genome assembly GCA_022545495.1 of Chrysanthemum lavandulifolium. NCBI lineage: Eukaryota > Viridiplantae > Streptophyta > Magnoliopsida > Asterales > Asteraceae > Chrysanthemum > Chrysanthemum lavandulifolium. The sequence goes on from CM040246.1 coordinate 24,623,431, forward strand.
GTGACGAGTTGAAAACATCAGCTCAAGAACAAGTCGAGTATATGTTGGGTGATGATGATGAAGAGATCCCGTTAGTCATAGCAGACGAAGAAGTGAAGTCAGAGTCAAAAAACGGACTTATGAATATATTTTCTTTATTTGATAAAAAGCTTTCTGCTTTACTGTCCGAAACCGATGAGGTGGCAGCCGAGAAGAGTGTAATGCAGTCTCTTTCGGATCTTAACTGGATTTGTAACATTCTTTCTAAAATGGACCTAATGAAAGAATTCGTTGACCAATGGATTGACTTTTCAAATCGGTTAATTAAGGTCATGGATGATAAACTATTGATAAGTAGCATGTGGGGTTTAAAATTAAAGATTATAGAACTTACAGGAAAGGTATTAGATGCTGTTGGATATGGTAACGTGATCATTCCACCCACGCGTCGTGTGGAGCTACTTAAAACATGGCTTCCTTATATTAGAAAGACAAAACCTGCTCTTGATTCGATTGGGAATGAGGAAACTGGATTTCCTTACAAGATGGACGAGGATTTATGCCAGAGTATCGAAGGGGCAATAGTGGCATTATTATCAGCACTTCCATCAAATGATCAAGCGGATATTTTAGCAGACTGGATGAATGGGGAACAGTCGAAGTATCCTGATTTAAGTGAAGCTTTTGAGATTTGGTGTTATAGGTCGAAATCGGCCAAAAGAAGACTGGTGGAGGGGTTGGATAGAGTTGGTAACGCTACTGTGAGCTTGTGATAACAAAATGGGTTAAAAAAGTTGTTGTAAGTTTACAATGTTAAAAGGTTAAAGCAAGAACCTTGATTTAATATATGAGGTATTTGCAATTTCTCATTGCTAATTAAAGCATTTTCTCGAGCTCTTGGACTGTTTCTTCATCTTTCTCGAGTTCTTGGTGACTAAGTTGAGACCAATATTCACCTTTAAGTCATTGTTTCACTTTTATTTTGGTGTTAACACACACACATAGACACATATATACATTGAAACATGTGAGATTTGATATCAGGCTATGTATCTTGTAATGACATTCTTTAGGTATTTGATCATTTATTATGTACTTACATTATTAAAATATGTATCAAGTTGAACATTCTTTTAGCTTCAATATGTTTAGCTTAACTGTCATAAGTGTTGATTGTGTCATGTTTGGGATGTGATATGTTGTATTACGCCATCATTCATTCAGCCGTATGTATGTGTATGATTGTTGCTGCTAACTGAATTGTTGTAGTGCGGATTTGTAAAATCCGGTGATGAGTTGCAACTTGCAAGGGCTAATTTTTGTGGCGTTTGACGATTTCATCTTTGTGCTGTTGGAGACCCTTTAAGTGCAAGAAAGACTGTCGAGCAACAAAGCTAGCCCTTATTTTTCTGTACAAATTTTATGTTTATCTCAAGTATTATATATCAGCTTGTTAAAGAAGATCTTTCAAGTGGTCAAGATCCACCTGTGTTCTGATTTTTAGTGTGTTATTTCCGAAATGATAAGATAATAGCAAGTAATGTTAGAAATAAGGGTGGTGATTATTGACATGATAGGAAAATCGACGCGAAGATAAACAGGTTGACTCGTCAACTAACAACCTGCTAACCCAATTGACATGAGGTTAAGTTTCGTAACGTAAAAAAGAAGTTGGTTAGCTTAACTTGTATCTACACAAAAACGAAATTACAATAAAAGTTAATCCAAAAAATGGGGAGGCTACCAAGAGGGTTCTAGCAAGAATTGAACTCTTGTCTTAAAAGGATCCAATCAAAAGCCTTTTGCCATCATGCTAGCCTCCCCATACATAATGTGTGCAATTTTAAATTTATTTAATATAATAACATCCAAATATGTACAGGAGTGAGTATTGCATATTACTAATATTTAAGTTTAAAGATTTAAAATCTAAAAGAAAGAAATAATACTAATTAAACAAAATGTCTAGATGAGTTACGGTAAACACTGAATATGTAAAAAGAACAACCAAAATTTGACATGCATTTAACAAAATGTATATGCTCTCTCGAATTCACAGAAATAGTCACATATCTCACGAAACTTGCTAGATATTGTATGAATACTATGAATAGTTAATTTCATGTGCGATATTATTTTCACAAGCCAATATTAAATATTTTTTCGCACACATTTCTTAACGAAAAACTCGCAATGTGCGTGGACATTTTAGCTAAACAACTTTGTTTTCCAAATAATTTGCGTGGACATTTCGCACACATTTATAACAATTTAGCTAAACAACTTTGTTTTAATCTCCCAAATAATAATTCAATTAGTTTTAGTTAACCTAAAGTAAAAGCAAATAAAAAAAACCGTAACATTAATATTTGTTAATATTTTAAGTACACATCTCTTACCTTCTTTATAATCGATTTATTGACAAGATAAAATAACTTTATTATTATTATTATTATTATTAGACTAAAATACACCGCTCCCTAAACTCATGGTGGAGGATCGCGATGGGACGAACTGGCATAATCATCGCCACGGTCCAAACAGAGATGATTAACGCCAGATTGGCCCTCGACCACTAACGCCTATGTCAACGACCCTTTTCGTTAGTTTCACTATGTAATATATACCCAGGTCACATTTATAACTCAACCTAGTTAATTCTAACCCAAGAACTATTCCACCAAAACAAAAAGTGATATTGTTTGAACAAATAATATCGGTGTCCCGAGTCCTCACCACTTAAGTATGACTTCATAAAAGTCAACCCAGAAAGAAAGTAATAGCTCACGTAAATTTACCCATGATTAACAAACAAATTTATACATTATCAACTACTTAGCTAGTTGACTTATAACGATCAACTATATACGTGTTTGATGAAACTAGAACATAACGATACTATGGAGTCATTGTCGATACATGTTAATTTACCGATTCGTTACAAAATATAAAAGATGAATTTGGGCTCAACTTCAAAACGTTCAATCGAATCTTCAAATGATCTACGGATGAGATTGATATCCGAAACTGTTGAACCGACAAAACTGTTAGGCTAAGTTGATGATGTTCTTGCCACCTTGTCTCGCTAAAACAAGTATACAAATTACAAACATATAAGTTATGAATTGTAGTGTTACTGTGTTAATGGAATTTAACACATGACATGGTATTCATCATCGAAACATCACCTAGGGTCGCCTTTGGGCGAAGAGTGCTAGGACGCAGCTTTGTAATCTTTTCTTTGCTCGAAGGGTGTCTTAACACCGCTTGAAACATCTGCAAGAGCACCACCAAGCCTTTCACCTTCCCTCCAAGTCAAACCTGTGCAAGTTCTCAACATCAAACCCCGCAAACTCAACCATTTGGCCTTCCTTCCCGTCTAAACCTCGCTTAAATTCTTGAACAACTTGTCTCCTTTTTTTGGCAAAACCTCCTCTTCATCAACCATCTTTCCTTTTCCATTTCCTTTAATTTTGTCCCTTTTTAGCTACAACCCTTCTTCGTCCTTGATTACTACCCTCCTTTCACTCTTGGTGTCCCGGTTCCACTCCTCGCATTTTTTCTTATCGATCCCGCCATTGACTTCTAGTCCTAAAAGGTGTTTGACTAAGCATCCTAAAGTTAGCATCCTCGCTTACCCAACCCACAACTTCAAACTGATGTTTTTAAGTAAAATTGTGCTAACTTTGGGGCTTGTGGGCTATGAAGATATCAACCGAGTTATTTGTTTCAAACCATTCCAAACAAAGTATGAACATCAAAATCGAGATGAATCAATGCAAACCATTTTCTAGGGATTGTTTAGGATCACGAAAAACAACGCCCATTTTTGTTCATTAATCTCATAACACATTATCAAGGCTTGAACTAAATATATCCCTATCATTGGTAAAGGCACACAGATTAATTAATGAACCTCGCTCATACCGAGTGGGCTATAGTCAAAACCCCATTATAGTGGATTACGAACAGGACCTCACCTTCTTCTTCTTCCTTGACATCCTTAAACGCTGAGACGAATATGCTTCATCTTCATTCTTAGTTTTTGTTTTTTAAGAATGGGTTTGACTAGATGTGTGTTTCAAGACGTGAGTGTGGATGTATGTTAGGTTTCGTTTGAATGGGTTTTGTTAAATGGGTCGGGTTAATATGATAGTGTTTATGGTTTCGGATCTTGTTAGTTGGGTTCTATTCGTGATTCCAAACACATTAATTGTGTATATGCGTATCAAGGAAGGCAAAAGGCCAAGTTGCGTGGTACTAGGTTTAAAATGTCACAATTGGTCCCTCAATTTGGCCATCCAAATTGCTTTTTGCACTTAAAATTCCGCGTATTTTTTGTCACACAAACTTGACTTTTATCTGCTTAAAATGTCACAATTAGTCCTCGAATTTGGAACGCCCAGTTTTTTTTTGGTATTTATTGGTTAATACACTATATCATTTGCATACCAACAATCACAAGAAACAACCTCCCAATGGTCGACTTCCCACTACTTGAAGAACTCGCCAAATCTTCGAACTCGACTACATGTTTGACTCGATTTCTCTTTATCGAGAGAAAACGATAAGGACATCAAAATTGGTAAAGGACTCCAAAACACTTTGATCGACTTGATTCGAGGTATGAAGAAACCCAACAATACATCTCTCGAGATCAAGGCTTTCGAACAACGTGATGAACTACAAGGTTATCCGTGATCTTCGCATGTGCAAAAGGCTAATGTCTTGAATGCGTTGGAGATAAGGAGGATGATCTGTCGACACACTCGCTGTGTGTGTGCGGGAACAACTTCCTTGATCATCTTAGGAAGTGTCGAGAAGGAAATGCTATGGTTATGTTTTCCCTTTTTGTTTTGGAAAAATATGTACCGAATATTTATGTTCTAGTGTTTTAATATGAAGTTAATGAATCTATATGTTATGTTCTAGTGTTTTAATTGTTAGTTATGTTGTTAATTGTTGTATTCGCTCAAGAGAGTTGTTATATGGTTTTGATTGTATTGGGTGTTGGTGGAACTATGGTCCTTGGTCAAACAAATTAGAGTGTATGGGACATGTGTTTTAGTCCCCTATCACATCTTGCATTAACTTATAGCAAGCACTTTATTATCACATTTTACCACAAATTTGAATTCAAATACATAAACCAAACCCTTTCGGAGAAATTGAGTCAAAATGGGTAAATTTAGAGCTCGTAAATGATAAAATGCTCCAATTGTCAAACTGTTGGACATAATAAGTCTAGTGTCACAAGAATCGTGTACCAAAACCAACAAAGGAAAGTAAGGTTCGAGGTAGAAAAAGGCATTGTGATGGCGTAAGGCAACATGTATTCATTTAATTGTCATTTGTATAACGATTGTTCTAGTGTGTTTACATTCTAGTTGATGTGCAAATGTATTACTTTTAAGTGGATGGATGAAGAGGATATAAGGAAGACTATGGAACAAGAGTTTTATGATGCACTTACGAGCAAGAAGAAGAACACACAAATTTGGATGAAAATGAAGAGCAGGCCAGTTGGATGAAGAAGCATTCCAAAGAAGTTTTGGAAGAGGAGAGAATGTACAAAAGAATTGAAGAGGAACGGGAGAGGAAAATTGGCTTGAAGATGCAGAGTATGAGGCTTACTATGGAGTGTCTCGTGGAAGAGTTATATCCAAGACATCCATATGTCCGGATAAAATCGACCTATGAAAGTCACAAGTTCCTGCGCTTTTCTAAGGTTGTAGGCATCTACTCTTCTACCCATTTTGTAATATCGACAATAGAGAACGCCTGAGACAAACACCGCTTGAACCAACTGCAATCGACAGACCAAATGGATCACCTACTACTCATTTATCGCAGTGAATTCCTAGCAAGAAATGTTATGTTGTCTTCGGTCTAAATGTAGCTTTAATCGATATGTGTGCTTCTTTTGTTATAATAATTGAATTTTGGTTACATTTGAATCATTGACTTTATAAGTCAAACAAGCGAGATTTTAAAACTAACAATTCGGTTTGGTATCCTCTAATAATTTGGTTTATGTTGACCTTATAAGTCAAAATGGGTTTTCCCAAGCACCACCTAAACCGGATATGCAAGTGCAAACTACAAAATGAAAACAACATTTCCAAAATATACCTACACCACCACCTAATTACACCATATGAAGCAAAACATACATGCTAACAAGTATCGTTTTCAAGAACCATCATCACCAAAACTATACATCTTCATTACATCAACAACTAAAAATAACATGTGAACTTCTCGATGGGAGGCTTGTTATTCATGGGAGACTTGAGGTCCTTAGGGAGGCACATACCACTCATTCCTATTTGTGCCGAAGCATCCCACGTACCGCTACAAGACCAAGTACAACTTTGGGAGCGGAAGCCTTGGACGCCTTGAAGCGTGGAAGTGGAACCTTTCAATTAGTGGTCTTAGAAGACATGTTCCACACTCATCATCGATGTGTCGAAATAATGATGACATCAACTTCATTTCCTTCACGTTAGTATCCGGAAAGATAGACAAAACATATATAATCGAGTTGACCCATTACAACTTTCTTAGCTTGTAAACATTCACTCTAAAGTCCGACCTTTCCGAGACTCCTTATTCCCATATTTTTCCCACAAGTCTTCAAGTATCACATCAAGAATGTCATCTCCTATATCTCACTTATTCCATAAGTAGCCATGGCATAGTCAACCATATCGGCAGATACCTTTAGCTTGCTATAATCCTCTTTTGATGATTCGACACCGCTCGGTTCTCATCAAATAAATAGGAGTAATTTATGCTCCTCCTTAAAATGGGAATAACACAAATACAAAAACCCCACTAACCTTTCATCACTGAGCTTCTTTCGTAATCTGCATAAATCATCAAACATTTCATCGACATTTCATCTTCTTTAACCAAGTATTCCATATTTTGCCTTCAAATATTTTACCATCTCATCGATTACATCCGTACAAGTAAGCTCCTCGTCTCGCCATTGTTAAAGTGTGTATGAGGGGTGTGTGAAGAAGGCGGAAACAATCAAGATGGTATATGGTAAACCGCTTTCATAATTAACTAGGTTGAGTTATAAATGTGATTGACTATATTACCCCGTGAAACTAACGAAAAGAGTCGTTGATATAGGTGTTAGTGGTCGAGGACCAATCTGGCATTTAATCGCTACTGTTTGGACCCGTGGCAATGATTATGCCCGGTTTCGTCCCATCGCTATCCTCCACTACAAGTTTAGAGACCAACGGTGTATTTTAGTCTTATTATTATTTTTGTTTTACTAGTTTTGAGTTGTCAAACTTTATATTTTATGTTTTGCATTTTATTTTCTTAACAAGATAAAATAGTTTTTTATGATTTTTCTGCTCCGTATTTTTTTATGTTTTATTGTTTTTAACTTGTTAAACTGCACATTGACCAAATTTCTACAATTGATAACTTCTAATTATTGTTTTATATAGAGGTGAAAGTAAAACGAGCTACAAGCTAATTTGTGGATTCAGGTGTCATAACATTATTATGCATAACACGTTGAACCTGTTGAGGATCTCCACTGCTTCAGGTGCAAGAAAACCAAAAGTATCAAACGCGAAAAGAACAATGCCCGCTTTCTCGTGTTTTGCTACTTTATGTGAAGTGGTTTTTAAAGCAGCTTGTCTCGCATGTTTTATAATAACTTCTATTTAATAAAAAAAAAGCTATAAAAAAATATTAAAAAAGTTAGGAGTAGTATTGAGACAAATAGTATCATCATCATCATCGTCAACGAAAGAGAGCGGGCAGAAATAAAAATCAATCAGAGAACAATACCATCGCCAACAACCATAACCATAAACAACTAGCTAATCTAATAATTTGATAATAAAAAAATAATTGTTGGTTGTATGGCAAATTATATGTATGTGCGAGCGGTACCACCAACAGATCTGAATCGGAACACGGAATGGTTCACATATCCCGGCGTATGGACCACTTACATTCTCATCTTGTTCTTTTCTTGGCTCGTTTTTCTCTCTGTTTTTGGTTGCTCTCCTGGTATGGCTTGGACCACCGTCAACCTCCTTCACGCTCTCGTAATTTTCTTACCTTGATCTCTAATTATTTCTACTTATTTAGGCTTTCCATTTTACCAATATGCTTTTATGCTTCTCTTAGGGGGTGTTTGTTTAAGCTTATTTGTGTTTCGCCTTACATTTCATAAGCCTCAATTTTTTCCCTTATTTTGAGACTTGTCGGCTTATATAAGTTTATCATATCTTAAGAGGTGTTTGGGTTAGCTTGTTTATCCACCTTATGACCTTATTTGATTTCGGATAAGCCCATAAGCTCCTTCTTTGGACCTTATCAACGTCACCTTATTGGCTTAAAGCCAATATGCTCAAGTACATATAAGCTCTAAAAAATAACCTTATGGGCTTTTCTGAAATCAAATAAGCTCATAAGCCGGATAAATAAGCTAATACAAACACCCCCTTAATAAACTTATTATATAAGCCCACTAGTATCAAAATAATCCGGAAAATTCAAGCTTATGAAATATAAGCCGAAACACATATAAGCTCATAAGCCACACATAAGCTTAAACAAACACCCCCTTAAGTTCTTTTGATGCTATTATGCCTATTAGCTTTGTATGCTTGCTTTTAGTCTTATGTCTTTTAGACTCCCTATCTTTGTTATTGCTCACTTTTACACATGCACATATATCTGACCACTCTCACCCGCACACTTACACTTGCCAGATGTCAGTCTCCTTACTTTCGGGTGGGTAGGGGCAGGGGTAAGATCTGTCTACATTCTACCTCCCCCATATCCCGTCTCGGCTGGATTGGTATGTTGTTGTTGTTGTTGGTGTTTTACAAATTTTGTACATGTTTTACGCCTACTAATAAGAGACTTATTTAGGGCCTTACGCTCATTTCGGATTATGCTCTATTTTCTGGTTTATTTAGCGCCTTATCTAAGCTTGTTATATCATAATAAGCGTATATAACCCCATAAGTTTCAAAATGAAATAAGCACTTGATATAAGCTGCTTCAATATAACCACTTTAGGAAATGGTGTTTGTTCTGATTAGCTTATATCATGAATATCTAAATAGATTTTTGACAAGACAACATGCATATATCTTTTTAAAGGTTTTTAGGTTAGATATTAGGGAAAAAAGTCACTTTTATTCCAAAACATGACAAGATAACCACGTCCTGCCTGCTTTTTTAAAATAAGCAGATAATCAGAAGCAGTTTGGTTATCCAAACACTCCAAAGTGGTTATCGTCTTGTTTTGGGGTATAATAAGCAACTTTTAAAAAAGCAGCTTGGAACATCCTTATTTCAATCACTTTTAGACTCTCATAGCTGGCCTAAAAACAATCAGATACGAGTATATGGAGTAGAATTATCTGAATTTTTTTGTATCTACTTGTTGCATTTTCTTACAGCTTAAGCAAATCAAACACTGTTTTCTGATGTGCTTATTTTGAAGTAGCTTATAAGGACTTATTCATAAGCATAAGCATAAAACTAAGGAATCCCAAACGCACTCTTTGTACGAAATAGCATCACAAGTTTCTGTGTTAGCTTGTATCACGTGCAGACAGAGTAAAGTGGATATGAATGTATGGGCACTTGATTGAATAATCAACCCCAAAATTTTGAGCGAGTCTATACCAAAATGTGTATTTCTAATTTTCTATCATATGTGCGTACTAGTTAACACTTATTAAGAGAATTTAAAGTATGGTTGAGAAGTTTATAACTCCATTAACTTGACTGCTCGTGTATGCTTGTGAGTTGGATTGTATTTTGGGTGCTAATATCGTGTTTTTATCAGTTGACATACCAGTTCTTCCACTGGAAAAAGGGAACACCTTTTGCTGATGACCAGGGTATCTACAACAGGTTGACATGGTGGGAGCAAATCGATAGCGGCAAGCAGCTCACTCGCAACAGGAAGTTTCTTACACTTGTCCCTGTCGTGCTGTAAGTTTCTCTTTACTTACTTGAGCTTTCGTTTAAGTTGGGCGTTAAAGCTTGCTATATCACTAGGATTTTTTTCTGATGAATTAGTTAACAAAAACTCGGCAAAGCTCTAGCCTCTAGGTATAATTATGTGTCATTTTTGGCTTGGAAGTACGTGATATTAAGGAGTTAGTATCATCAGCTTGTTGGCAGAAGCAATAATTATAATTATTTTGATTGTTGTGAAGTTGATGCTGGACCATATAGGCATATATAGTATGATATTAGGAACAGAAAAAATGGCGTTGGAAAAGAATATGATGTCTGTTTTTTAACAAGATTAGTAACAGTTAAACTCATGGACCAGTCAGAAATTACTATCAATGTGGTTCATCATGTTATTCTATGCTGTTCAAATATGAATTGTGGGACATAGGTTGATGACCACATAGTGTGCACACACCCTTACTAGACTCTATGCTGTTGGCTGTTCTTCTGGATGTTTGAAGATTAATTATATACTCATCTCAGCTCTTTAGCCACCCCTCATAAAAATACTTTAGCCAATAGACTCATTATACAAAAAGTGCAAGAAAAGACCCGGATTATCTGTAGCATATAACATGGACGTTACTGTATCTTTGCTCTGTATGATTACTAAATGCTTTGGGTAGTTGGTATGTTTATGGTGCAAAACATACAGTTTTTGCTTCTCATAAATTATGATGCATTACTGCATTAGTTAGGATTTAGTATGTTTTTAAATCAATAGGTCAATGTGCTGCTTGTGCGTAGAACAAGTAGATAACCAACTTAAAATGAGTTTCTGATGAACCTAACGAGTCTAATTGGTTTTATTTTTGCTTCCTCAGTTGCCAAGGACTTTTTTGTACTCTTTAGGAGACCGGGGGTCTGGTTATGTTTTTGGTATACGCTATTGGGTAGAAATGTTTAAAAGATTTGTGATTTGGACTCTTTATGGTGCACCTTTTTTTTTTTTAATTATACATGTCAATCTTGTTAGAAAAGAGACCCTGCTATGATTTAAGGATTCTATTCTACTAAAAGCCATCTCAAAATTTACTATTCACTATAAAAATTTTATTTTTCCCCCTTAACCTATACATAAATTTATTAGTTTTCTGATTTATATAAATACCATAATCTTGGATTAACTCCCATACCAACGGGTGGGCAAACAAACCTTGTTTAGATGAATTGTTGCTAGGATATTGAAAATATAAGTTGAATTTTGTGTACTTAGTTCCAGATGGAGGGTTTAAACAAATCTGGTCTTGAAAGGTTCAAACTGTAAAACATGGATTTTGCGTACTTAGTAATCCAGATGCTGGAACCGCCTTTCAATGTGGTTACTGGTTACTAAATTTATTCGTTTTAAAATACATCTGAATATGTTTAGGGCTTTGCAACAACAGTCTTGGTTTAAAATTGCGCTCATTGTTGCTCGCGCATCGCGCATCAGAGTGATGCAATAGCTAAAACACAACATGATCTCTGATGCAAGGTTGTACCAGGATGCACCCTGATGCGATAGCATCACTTTGCAATAGTGTAATGCTCGCATTAAACGCAGTGGACACAATTGGAACTTAGGCCTCAATACCTACTTGAAACATTTAGAGATAGATACTTACTTTTAGTCCTTTTTACTTTGTTTATCACTTTATCTTAAACTCTTAATATCATACTTAGTTGCTTTTATTACTCGCAACTGACTTTTGACATTGTCACTACTCGTTAGGAACATGTAAGTGACTTTTTTTTATGCTTAAGCATTAGGTAATATCAATATGTAAGTGACTCGTTTTAATAATTAAGCTTTTTCTTCTCGAATAAATTAAATAGAAATATTTATAATTTTTTATTACCTAGCGCCGCGCGTCCATGATGCGCTCGCAATCGCGTCACGCATCGGTTGTTAGTACCCTGAGCGCAACGGATCACAACACGCAGTTATTGTTTTCCAGAGATAATATGTTCAGTTGAGAAAGGACATCAGGTTTTATATTAGGTTCTTAGAAGATATGAGTTTTCCAGCCTGTATTTGACTTTCTGTGTATATGATATTTCAATGTGGTCTAGAAATGGAAGAAAATTTGGATATTGTGATGTAAGCTTGTATTTTTAAAAGGATGCAAGTTTGACTTTTAAAGAGATTGCCTAAATTAGGGTACTTGCCCTGCCCATCATTCCCACTTCTGCATTTCTCCTTGAGCCATTCCCTTGAACTATTTACTACTCCAATATAAGAGAAAAAACAAGCTACTTGTAGTGAGATTGTGAGAATAGAATATTTGTGTCTCTTAGCTGAAAGTCAAAGTACTCCGTATTTGTTCAATATGAGGAGAAAGAAGTATATTCGTTATCTGCCTAATTTCATTGACCCTCTCAATTCCATATGCCATGTTTCTAATTCTTAGTTCTTGCCCTCTTTCATGTTGACTTTTAAGACAAATGACATAAGTTATCTTGCATAAAAATTAATCCATTGCAACGCTGAACAGATCTGATTTCTGTTCCCTTGTCAAGATGAATTGTGTTCAATACATGTATAAGCTGTATTCTGGTTAACAGACAATGAGTTGTCTAAATTTGCAGGTACTTGATAGCTTCTCATACAACCGACTACCAGAACCCGATGCTGTTTTTAAACACATTGGCAGTTTTCGTTCTTGTTGTTGCCAAGTTTCCTAACATGCACAAAGTCCGCATATTTGGAATCAATGCTGAAGAATGAAGCTTTCTAAGAATGGATACATGTTCAATTGTGCCCATAACTATACACGCGCCTGTAATGTTAACATCTTAAAAGGGTACCTGCTGTCTTTGAAACCGGATAAATTGGTATATTAATTTTATTTTTCTTGTTGGGCTATATTCTTTTTCCTTTCCTGCGTATCCATTTGGTAATGTTTTCTTACAACTTTATGAAAAACCTTTGTAACGGATTCATAGATATCTGAGGTGACAATCTATTTAGACTTTGCTCCCCTTTCGCTTCGACGTGTAATAGCCAGTGGTGGCCCTATGTTGTTCGTCGGGTAAACACGACATACCCTGCAAATTTTCATTTTTAGTTTTTGTACTATAAAAAGTCAAGTTAAATTTTTTTACTGTAATATGGAGTAAACTGCAAAATACATCCTAATAGTTTGTCAGTTTTCACACTAAACATCCCTATCAGAAACTTTTCGCACTAATCATCATCCCTCAATTTAGTAAAAGTTATACACAATACACCGTGAAGAATTAACGATGTAATTTTTTCTCCGTTATATTCGTTATCTACTAAAAGATAAACACACATCTTGATAAAATCACTTCCTTATTCATTTCATCTTCTTTTTCTCATCACCTCCACTACCCATCATCATCATCTTTTTCTCACTACCTAAATCACTCATCATAAAATCACTTACAACTACCATAAAACACCTATACACACACAAAATACATATACCTATCATCATAAAATTACTCCTAACCATCACAAAATTTATGGTGGCCGAATTTGTGACCACCACCATTCGCTACCTCGCCACCACTCGCTACCTCCACCATCGCCATTCTCCACCATTTGCCACCTCGATCACCTCCACTTCCGCCAACAAATATGGTCATCGTATTGGGTGGTAAAGGTAGCAAATGGTGGTGGTCACAGAGCCGGTCACCACATATATGAAGGATGGTGTGAGTAGATGTGGCGGATGGTGATGGTAGAGGTGATGAGAAGAAGATGGTGATGGATTTTGGTATTTTGTGGTGTTTGTGAGTGATTTTATAGTGATATGTATAAATATTTTATGTGTCTAGGTATTTTATAGTAGTTGAAAGTGATTTAACGGTCATTGATTTAAGTATTTTTATGGTGGTGGAAATAGTGAGAAAAAAAAGGACGTTTGGAAATGATTTTATCAAAAAGTGTGTTTGACTAATAGTAGATAACGGAGAAATAATTACAGCGTTAGTCTCTAAGAATGTATTGTATCTAACTTTTTCTAACGGAAGGATGAGTATTGCTAAAAATTTCCGACAGGGATTTTTGGTGTGAAAATTGACAAACCACAAAGATGTATTTTGCAGTTTAATCAGAAAAAGTACTACTCTCGTGCATACCCAAGTCGAATCCATCACCGCTAATGTGCTAAGACGAGGTGCAATGGTCACCCTTCAACACCACTCCCTCACCTTCCATTTCAGTTCCACATCACTATTTAACACATCATCTTTCTCCTTACCTTTCAGGTGCAATGGTCACCACTTTTCTCACCTTTCAAAGATACCCCACACACTTACAAATAAAATAAACAGTAAATAAAAACACTCATTTTGCACAAATGCCAAGAGGTGAGTTGGGTCACCTTTCATCCCATTTTTCCCTTGCCTCACGTATGAGGGTGAGTGTATGCAATAGGGGTGGCGTGTGAATGTGAGTGTGAGTGATGAGGCCCCACACCCGCTGTATCCAGTCTAATAGGAACGACAAGCTAATGCCTCAGAGCTCACACTTAGCAAACATTAATTGCACTTTTGATTCAAACTCAAAACATTGTTGTTTCACGAGTTTCGTTGTTTTATCATCTCCGTACTTTCTATTGTTGCTTTCGGTTTGCTGGAATATATTCACATGCAACTTTAAGTTATTTAAATAAAGGTTTAAGCCATTAAATAGCCACTAACTTTCTCAAATTTACTCATATGGTACGTGTACAAAATTTATTATTGAGTAAATTGCAAAAATCGTCCCTAAACTTTGGCCAAATTGCACGTTTCGTCCAAACATTAGAAAGTGCAAATATCGCCAATGGGAAACTTTAGGCGAAATCGTCCCCGCCTAGATCAAATTACTAAAATACCCTTTCTCTTTATTACTTTTCGGTTTGTTGCGCAAATGGTCCCTGTGTTTCGCCAGATTTTGCAAATTTAGTCCTTTTTAATTAATTATTAATATTAGTATTATTTTTTACGTTTTCGTCGATTTTTACGTTTTCATCCGTTTTTACGCCGTCCGATTTTTACGTTTCGTCCGTTTTTACGTTTTCGTCCGATTTTTACGTTTTCGATAGTTTTTACGTTTTAGTCCGATTTTTACGTTTTCGTCCGATTTTTACGTTTTGTCCGTTTTTTCGTTTTGTCCATTTTTACGTTTTGTCCGATTCTTTACGTTTTGTCCCATTTTTACGTTTTTACGTTTTGCTCGATTTTTACGTTTTCGTCGATTTTACGTTTTCATCCGTTTTTACGTTTTCGTCCGTTTTACGTTTTCGTCGATTTTTACGTTTTGTCCTCTTTTTACGTTTTTGTCCGATTTTACGTAAAACGAAAAATCACGTAAAACGTAAAAAGTAAAAAGTAAAAGGTAAAAACGTAAAACGAAAAACGTAAAATACGTAAAAAGGACGTAAAACGTAAAAACATTTAAAACGTAAAAACCGACTAAAACGTAAAAAACGGACGAAACGTAAAAACGATGAAAACGTAAAAATCGGACGAAAACGAAAAACGGACGAAAACGAAAAAGAGACAAAACGTAAAAACGGACGAAACGAAAAACGGATTAAAACGTAAAATGGGACGAAAACGAAAACTAGATTAAAACGTAAAAATGGACGAAACGTAAAAATCGAATTAAACGTAAAAAAATAATACTAATATTAATAATTAATTAAAAAAAAAAAAGACTAAATTTGCAAAATCGGCTAAACACGGGGACCATTTGCGCAACAAACCGAAAAGTAATAAAGAGAGAAGGGTATTTTAGTCATTTTATCTAGGCCAGACGATTTACGCTCCAAAGTTCCCACAGTGGACGATATTTGCACTTTCCAATGTTTTGAGACGAAACGTGCAATTTGGCCAAAGTTTAGGGACGATTTTTGCAATTTACTCTTTATTATTTTTATGGTACGCGAACTTTCATAAACTGGCTAATATGATACATGGAAACCTGTTTTACCTACTAATATATTTTCCGTACGTTTTCATATGTTTTCACGCTTTTATCCATCTTTACCCATTTTGTATCTTTTGTACGCTTTTTAACGTTTTCTTATGTAAAAATATACACAAACGTAAAACGTCAAATGTAAAACGACACAAACGCGTGAGTGTGAGTGATGAGGCCCCACACCGCTATATCCGATCTAATAGGAACGACAAGCCAATGCCTCAGAGCTCACACTTGGCAAACATTAATTGCACTTTTGATTCAAACTCAAAACATAGTTGTTTCACGAGTATCATTGTTTTATCATCTCCGTACTTTCTAATGTTGATTTCGGTCAGCTGGAATGTATTCATATGCAACTTTAAGTTATTTAAATAAGGGTTTAAGCCATTAAATAGCCACTAACTTTCTCAAATTTACTCATATGGTACGTGTACAAGATTTGTTATTTTTATGGTACGTGAACTTTTATAAATCGGCTAATATGATACATGGAAACCTGTTTTACCTGCTAATATGTTTTCCGTACGTTTTCATATGTTTTCTTACATTTTTATCAGTTGTTATCCATCTTTACCCATTTTTGTATCTTTTGTACGTTTTTTAACGTTTTCTTACGTAAAAACATACACAAACGTAAAAAACGTCAAACGTAAAACGTACAAAAACGTGAGTGTGAGTGATGAGGCCCCACACCCGCTGTATCCAGTCTAATAGGAACGACAAGCCAATGCCTCAGAGCTCACACTTGGCAAACATTAATTGCACTTTTGATTCAAACTCAAAACATTGTTGTTTCACGAGTTTTATTTTTTATCATCTCCGTACTTTCTAATGTTACTTTCGGTTAGCTGGAATGTATTCATATGCAACTTTAAGTTATTTAAATAAGGGTTTAAGCCATTAAATAGCCACTAACTTTCTCAAATTTACTCATATGGTACGTGTACAAAATTTATTATTTTTATAGTACGTGAACTTTCATAAACCGACTAATATGATACATGGAAATCTGTTTTACCTGCTAATATGTTTTTCGTACGTTTTCATATGTTTTCTTACGTTTTCATACGTTTTTACTCGTTATTATTCATCTTTATCCATTTTTGTATCTTTTGTACGTTTTTTTAACCTTTTCTTATGTAAAAACATATACAAACGTAAAAAACGTCAAACGTAAAATGTACACAAACGTGAGTGTGAGTGATGAGCCCCCACACCCGCTATATCCATTCTAATAGGAACGATAAGCCAATGCCTCAGAGCTCACACTTGGTAAACATTAATTGCACTTTTGATTCAAACTCAAAACATTGTTGTTTCATGAGTTTCATTGTTTTATCATCTCCGTACTTTCTAATGCTGCTTTCGGTCAGCTGGAATGTATTCATATGCAACTTTAAGTTATTTAAATAAGGGTTTAAGCCATTAAATAACCACTAACTTTCTAAAATTTACTCATATGGTACGTATACAAAATTTATTATTTTTATGGTATGTGAACTTTCATAAATCGGCTAATATGATACATGAAAACCTGTGTTACCTGCTAATATGTTTTCCATATGTTTTCATATGTTTTCCTATGTTTTCGTACGTTTTTATCCGTTGTTATCCATCTTTACCCATTTTTGTATCTTTTGTACGTTTTTTTAACGTTTTCTTACGTAAAAACATATACAAACGTAAAAAAACGTCAAACGTAAAAGAACACACACAAACGAAAAAAAAGTACACAAACGTGTAAAAACACACACAAACATATAAAAACGTACACAAACATATAAAAACGTACACAAACGTATCGAACGTAGAAAACGTAAAAACGTAAAAAATGGTATGAAAATGTACTACAACATACCAAAACCTATAAAAACGTACGAAAACATAAGAACACTTATTAAAACGTATGCAAACGTGCGAAAATGTATGAAAATGTAAAAAAAACATATAAGTCGTACAAAAGCGTATAAAAACACAAGCAAATGTATAAAAACGGATGAAAATCTGTGAAAAAGTACGAAAACGTATCAAAAGTATGAAAACGTAAGAAAACGGATGAAAACATACAAAAACGTATGAAAATGTACAAAAATGTATAAAAACAATAAATTCAGTACACGTATCATATGAGTAAATTTGAGAAAGTACATGACTATTTAATGCCTTAATCCTATCATATAAATAACTAAAAACAAAAAAAAATTGCCAAGTCACACTATCAAAAAAATTTAGCCGGTTTTACCAGTTGCCGGTAAAAATATGACCATATTAGCACGAATTGAAAAGTTCACGTACCATAAAAATAAGAAATTTTGTACACGTACCATATGAGTAAATTTGAGAAAGTGTGTAGCTATTTAGTGGCTTAAACCCTTTAAATAATGTAGTACTTTTCCTAGTCTTATATTTGACAAAAATACACCGTTGGTCCCTAAACTTGCCCAAAAGCATCGCGTGGGCCCCAAACTTGAGAAAATCGTCGCCGTGAGTCCAAAAGTTGGGGTTTTGAGGCCGATTGCGTCCCTTGGCCTCTAATGCTCAGGTCAACACCTGTTTTGTGTTATATTTTCATGGGCATAATATTTCAACCATATTTTAACTATATTTTAGTTAAATCTAACCCAAAGTTGTACCGTATTATTGTTTCCCTCTTGTTTGAATTCGATAAAACCCTAAGTATCAGAAACACACATTCAACCCAAATCACTAACAATGGCATAAAACAATAAGGGGAAGGCTTTGTACAGTGGGTTGAGGAAAGAGAATTGCTCCAATGAAGATCGTTTGAGTGTTAAGAAGGAGAAGGAAGAGGCTGCAGACATCGGTTTCTGATTTGGAAACAGGGATTAAGAATCTTGAAGTTGTGTTTAAATATCTAAAGGAAAGGAAGGAAATGAAGGAAAAGGATGATAGGAAAAGTTGTAGGTCTAGCTAAGTGTATGTTTAGATAATAGGAAAGTTAGTAATGGTTGTCAGCATGAAACTGATCAATAAAAATTTGGGTTGTTACTAACTGATAGTATTTGGCTATCAAAAGTTTGCTTCTTGTTGGTAATTGGTTAGTTTGACTTTTACAAGTCAATTTGGCAGTTTGACTATTAGATGTCTAAGTAACTAAACGATTTGCCTTTTGGAATATAGTGGGTGTTTGGATTAGCATTTGCATTTTGGAATTAGATGTCAAAATATCTAAAGCATTTGCGTTTTGAACACATGTAACCTTATATAATTGCTGGGTATGGTTTGAACATATGTTCCATGCATCAGATGTTATGTACCACTGTTTTTGGTTTTGCTGTTACAAAGGGGTGATCGTTTGTGCTGATTATACCATGACATTTAGCATTTGAAATTTGATTTTATAAAGGTCAACTGACAAACTAATATGTACACACAGAATATAACCTATAAGACAAACAAACACATATTGTAACATAACCAACCATTTAGCAAGTTGACTTATAATAGTCAATTGGGGATTCATTGTCTGATATAAAATGAAAATGACTTAAATATAGATTATTTGTGTGATACAAGGTTCTACTGATAATTCACAAAATTAAAAAGATGATGCAACTTCCACTGAACAACCTTCAAATGATGAACCTTCTAACGATGTACATACTGGTACTGGATGAGCAACAAACAAAACATTGAGCCTTAAACTGATGATGAAACTGCATCTGTGCCTAAAAAAACAAGTATCCAAACACCAAATATTCAAGTTAGATAAGGTATAATTGTAGTTTCAAAGTATAAAACACAAGCCATGCAATTCAACATTGAAACCTCACCTATGATGGCCTGTTGGCGAAAAGGGCAAGTACGCCGTTGGTAATCCTTTCACTGCTTCTAAATGCTTTTTTAACACCACTAGAAACAAGAGCACCATCACCACCAGTCATGTTTTCAACACAAGGACCACCAACCATGTTTTCACCATCAAAACCAGGAATCTCAACCATTATAGCCTTCCCCTTCCCTTCAAAACCTCACTTAAAATTTTTTACACTCGCCTTTAATATGTTCCTATCCATCCCCTTCCATTTACGTCGAGTCCTAAAAGGTGTTGGACTTGACATTCGATAGGTGGCATCTTCCTCTACCCAACCAACAACCTCTAAACCAATGTTTTTCAAGTAAAATTGTGCTAACATTTGGGGCTTATGAGCAACAAAGATATCAACTGACTCATGTGTTTCAGCCAACTCATACAACTTAAGAACATCATCCTCCCTATTAATGAATTGCAAACCTTTTTCTAGGGATTTTTTTTGGATCACAGAATAACAGTGCCCTTTTTGGTTCTTTAATCTCTAATAATAGATTATCAAGGGGTGAACTAAAGATATCCCTATCACAGCTAAAAGCACTAACATTAATAAGGGATCCTCCTTCATACCTGAGTGGGGTATATTCAAATATCTCGTTTGTGTAAATTCGGAACAACACTTCTCCTTCTTCTTCTGGTTGTATATCCTTATACGTTGTCACAAATATGCTCTTTTCCATTTTGCGAATGAGTTGTGCTATGAGTTGTTTTGTATTTCACTTACAATGTGGAATGACGTTGGTTCGTCTGAATCGGGTATTTTGATCTTTTGAGAGTTTAGTGGGCCGGGTTTATTGGGTCGCGTAAAAAAAAGTTAAGCGTATTGGGAAAGTTTTCATAATTTCATATTCGGTCCCCAACCTTGCCAATCTTGCCAATCTTGCCATTTTTATACTTAAATTTCCCGCTATTTAATAAATTTACTCTTTATGATCAAATTATTTCACATTTGGTCCCTGAATTTGTATGATCAACTTTGCCTTTGCTATTTAAGGGACAATACCCTAAATCATTTGCATACCCAAAACACATTTAACAGAGTTCCCAACCCTAAAAACACAACAACAAAATGTCCAATTTCCCACGTCTACAGGAACTTGCCGCCGCTGCAGATTCTTACTCCATGTTTGATTCCATTGCTGTTTACTATCAAAGGGAGAATGACAAAGATATACAGCTTGCCAAGGGGCTCCTAAAGTCATATGTTGATTTGGTTCATGTTATAAAAGAAACACAAGAGTTCATAACTGAACTTGAAGAATATCATCCATCGACTATGACGTACAAGGTTCTACAAGATCTTCACAAGGTTCAAAGGAAAAATGTGGTCAAGGTTTTGAAGATTAAGAAGTTGATTTCTGAAACCCATGCTCAGGTGTTGGAAAAGAATAACTTCCTTGATGTTCTTAGGACTACCTGATTTTGTTGTTAAGTAGTAATGGAAGCATATAAAGTGTTTAATGTTTGTTGTCTTTTGGGGATTTTGAAATTGTATTTTGCTAAATCATCTATCATCATGTATAGTAATATTTTATGGAATGAATGAAGATCTGTGTATATTATTCTGCCTTTGTTTTTGGTTTTTTTGCTTGTCTTGATTATATTCATTATTTTTAGATGTTTGGTCCTTGCTGAAACAGTGTACACATATAAGGTTAATGTGTTCGTCCCATATCATTTGGTCAAGTTAGCATAAAGTGTAGGAATGCATTTATAAGTACGAGTGTATTTTGACCACAATTATCCCCAAATTCAAATTCAAAAACACTAAAGTCCTTTTTTCACTGAAATTGCTTAATAATGGGTAAATCTAGATCTCGTAAACAGATTAAATGCTCTAATTGTCATACCATTGGACATAATAAGAGTAAGTGTCACAAGGAACAAGTTCCAAAACCACCAAAGGAAAGTAACATACGAGGAAGAAAAAGGCATTGTGATGGCAGAAGGCAACATGTATGCATATATTTGTAATATGAATGGCAGAGGTTCTTGTGTGTTTACATTGAAGTTGATGTATGTATGCATTACTTTTTTTTGCAGTGGATGGATGAAGACGAGATAAGGAAGACTATGGAACAAGAGTTTCTTGAAGCACTTCTTTTTCAAGAAGAAGAACATAAAAGGCTGGATCTAGAAGAAGAGCAAACAAATTTGGATGAAGAAGCATTCCAGCAGTTTTTGGAAGAGGAGAGAATGTTCAAAAAACTTGGAGAGGAAAGAGCTAGACAAGAAGCCGAAAGGGAAGCAAGGTAACGGGCAACTTATTGGGGGATTTAAATGTGTCAATGGATGTTGCAAAATGAACTGTTGAAATGCTGTTAATAGGTTTTACCAGTGTGTAAGTTTGGACACCATGATGGTTGTCCTAGGATGTAATAGTCAAGGGTTCAAATTCTGAATGTTTTGGCTCCATTTTAAGCATTTATGTTGTCTTTACTCTCATCTACTTGTTCAACAACCACATTGTATCCTATTATACCCTTTTTTTCCTGCATTATATAATACCCCACATTTTATCAATTCTTAATCATATCAAAAGATTTTCACCATGGATGCAAAAAATGGTTGTCAAATGGTATGCCTTAACTGTTGGGTAGAAAGTGAAAACAGGGCTGGATTGACCTTTTTTGCAAGGCGTCCACCTTATAGAGATTTCATGTGGTATGTTTGTCCAATATGCCTTGGCAGAAGGGGAAACACATATTATACTGGTAGAGGTGGTTACAAGGGAAAACATAACTACAACAGATAGTGGTGGATATGTAGTGGGACTACATATTTATGCATCTACTAGAGTTGGTGGTTCATTGGGCAGTGGTGATGAAGAAAGTGAACCACCTGCAACTCAAATACCAAGTGGAGTACGCCCAAGTCAAACACCACGTGAAGCACCTACAAGTCATAAAGCAAGTGAATCACCTGCTAGTCAATTAACCAAGTGAATCACCTGCAAGAAATGCTATGTTGTCTTTGATAATAATGTAACTTAACTGATATGTTGTAGTTCTTATGTTATAACAATGCAGTTTGGTTACTATTTGTTTTGTATCTGTTGACTTTATAAGTCAAGTTGGGTTATTTCAAATAGCCCCTTAAACTGCATATGAAATTGCAAACTGAAAAATGTAAACAGCAAAACCAAAACTACAAATGCAAACAAAAGGTGTTTTAAAAGATTATAAAAATTCATTTTGGTTAATAATTTTTTTGATATTTGGTGACTTTATAAGTCAAAATGGGTTATATCAAACAGCCCCCTAAACTGCATATGCAAATGCAAACTGAAAAATAGAAACAACAAAACTAAAATATACATATATCACCAACTAATTATACCATATACAACAAAATATACATGTTAACAAGTATCGTTTTGAGTAACCATCATCAGCCAAAAAATTTACATCTTTATTACATCAACAACTAAAAATAACAAGTTAACTTCTTGATAGGAGATTTGATATTCATGGGGGAGACTTGAGCTCCTTATAGGGAGGCACATACCACTCATTCCTCTTTATGTTGGAGCATCCCACAACTGCTCCAAGACCAAGTGCAACATTTGTAATCCTTTCCCTTGTTTTTGGACTTTTATGAACAAGGGTGCTAATAGGTTGTGAATTGGAAGCATTGGGAGTGGAAGCCTTGGAAGCTTGGGAAGTGGAAGCTCTCCAAGTGGAAGACTTTCCTTTTCTAACCCTTGATGTGGAAGTAGTGTTCTTAGAACACAGCAACCCAAAATCATCATCAGATGTGTCTGAAATAATGATGACATCAACCTCATTTCCTTTAGAGTTTGTATCTAGAAAGATAGCCAAAACAGAAAGACATCAGAGCTCAGCCATTACTAATATCATACTTTGCAATCATTAAGTCTAACATTTCATAACGTCCTTATTCCCATATTTTTGCCACAAGTCTTCAAGTATCACATCAGCAATTTCATCTTCTATATCCCATTTATTCCCATAAGTAGCCATGATATAGTCAATCATATCGTCAGAGACTTTTAGTTTGCTATAATCCCTTTTTTTGGAAGAATCTGCAATTGCTTAGATTTCTTGCAAATAACATAGGGTTATTTAGGGACACAATTGACTGCTAAGCTTAATATGTCAATCACACAAATACAGAAAAATGAACTAACCTTTCATCACTTCATATTCTTTCGTAAATCTGCATAAATCTTCAAACATCTCATCAGAAATTTCATCTCTTTGTAACCAAGTATCCCCATATTTGGCATTCACATACTCTACCATTTCACCCGTGACTGCTATCATACTAAGGTCCTTGTCTGCCATTTTTAGTGTTTTTTTGGGACAAATATGGGTAGCTTGTTGAGGGTTGTGTTCAGTAGAGGTTGTATCTGACAGTGTGTGTGATAGATGATCGGGTCTTACTCAAGTCTCTGATAAGGATTTAAAACATATGTTTTTAGGGGGTCATTTAAGTCATAATCGTTACATTTTATATCCGTTATTACTTAAAATCGTTCCTTTTCACATTTTAGGTCTTTTGAAAGCAAATTGCTGGAATGAAACATTTTTGGATGAAAAGAAGCGAAAACATGAAGAAAATGACAAAGTCAAGAAAACAAAGGCAGAAGCCACACGGCGTCCCAACATCAAGGGTGATGCCGTCGCTTACATGGTGTTCCAAATACTCTCAAGCGAGGGCTCATAACTTATTTTGGTCTTAACAAGTGACGGCATCACGCCTTATTTCAGCAGGCCGTCACTCTTTCATTTTACATCAGACGACCAAGACTTTCCCAAGACGACGTCCAAGAGTAACCCAGACGGCGTCACTACTTTCTACCCGACACCGTCTCATTGATGACTTGGCAAAGACGAAACCCTAATGACGACGATCAGACGACGTCACCATCAAAAGGCGACGCTGTCGCAGTTGTAAATTCTATATATAGACCTCAAATTTTTTGCATTAGGTGTGCATTATTTTGGAGAGCAAACCCTAGTTCGTTTGAGGTCCGACTTGGACAGTATTTTAGGGTTCCAAACCCTCTTTTATACTTAAAGATAAGTTTGTTTATCCAATCTATCACCATGTTTCATCTATGTTTGATTGTTTGTTTGTGTTCTTGCTTATCAATCACGTGTAACTAAATTAATTAGTGTTTGCTTAGATCCAATAAACATAGTTATTGATTATTGTTAGGTTATCTCTTGTTCTAATTGGTAAACGCTAGATTAAGGAAAACTGGCTTCTTCTTTAATTGTTGCGAGCTTGAACGTCCTAAATAGTATAAAGCCGTAGAGTGCACTATAGGCTCTCGTTGTGTTTATTGCGTGAGTTGTAGCTTAAGGATAATAGGATACTCAGGGGAGATACCTCAGTACTTGGCGATCCCGGGTATTCTAGAGGAGAGTTACGATTCTAGAGGAGAGTTACGACGTGTGAAGCATTACCAAGTCAATAATAACGACTTATTTATGTGTTTTATATATCTTTTTCATTATTGGTTAGTTCTCATGTTTATATTATATTGTGGAAATGCTTTATTTTGTTTTTAACTTCGTTTTAATTACATATAAAGGTATTTTACAAAAAGATAAGTGTAGGGAAGATCACATGTGTTTTTAGAACTATTATGAACATGAGATTAACAATATTTGAAATTGTATATATGTCTGTTTGTTAGAGTCAAATGCTTGTATCGAGTCACAATGGATGTTTTGTAGTAATTTTTCCAGGTCTTTAAAAAAGCAATTTTTCCAAAATTTTTCCTAAAAATGCATCTGACTCACTGTCAGGACAACCTGACGGCGTCGGAATTAACTCCCGACGACGTCAGGCAATGTAGAAACAGTTTCCAGATTTTCGTTTTTTGTCTAATTTGTAGTTTTTGGAAATTTCCAGAATTCTTAATTTTTTCCAGAAATCTGCAAACATCTATTCCACAAGCATTATATCTTTCTTGCTTTCAAGTGTAGTTTTGTTTTTATATAGTTTTTACCACCGATTTTACGTGAGGTTTCGTCTTCGTTTTCTTAATAAGTGTGCAGGTTATATTTGGCAAGAAGATGAAGTGCATGATAGAAGTAACACTTATTACTTACTTATTCTTCTTGGAGGAGGATTTAACCGTGAGTTTACACATATCCTACCGAGCTAATCAGGGGAGTATTAGTTTCTCTCTTTTATTTTACCTTTCTCTATCATTACTTTGATACTTTCGGGGAACATTGGGGACAATGTTCAGTGTAAGTGTAGGGAGGAAGAATAAAACGGAAACTTAGAAACTATTAACTCACTTGATTTTTGCCTTGTCCTTAGTAAATTGTGTAATAACTATGAGAAATATTTGTTAGGATAATTTTAGCACTAAATTTAAATTTTTTATGGCACTTACGAGTAAAACTTTAGTCTTAATAAAGCGTCTCATGGATATGAGTTATATGACTAGCACAAAAACCGTATACCACTCAAATTCCACCCCAAAAATGTGAGGTTCGCCCCTAGATCTTTAGGAATAAAAACATTCATATTTAATGCTTAGTGAGTGTACCGGTAGTATAATAAATTCTAGAACTTGCTTTGTGATGCATTCCAAGGTCGCTAGTGAGACTACATTCGTGTAGTTAGGATTAACTTAATGATAAGAGGCATTAGGATAACCCTTGTTTTAAACCTGTAATTTAATTATGTCAACCTCATCGGTTGAGTAAGTTTCCCCACACCCTTGCGATGTACTCATCTTCAGTACACGATACCCCTAGTTAACCCCTCAGAGCCTATCTTTTCGCGGTTCTCGTGATGTTCTGGTTTCCGGAATATTAATGAAGAGCATTGTTTACAATCCAACCCCAAATGTTACACCTAAATCACCTTAGCCCACCTTGTATGCACTCATCTTTAGTCCATTATTATAACCATTTTTTAAACCCTTAGTTTAGTTATCTAGTTACTTGCATGGTTGTTAAGTCAAGTCATATCTTTTGTACACAGTTTTGTGACGATTGGGACTCATGGGTTAAAGTAGTATTTTATGGAGTAACCGGAAGAAATGTTAAATTCAATTCCCTTTGTCTTTGATAAGGATTTAAAACGTATACTTTTAAGGGGTCATTTAAGCCCTTAATCGACCACTTTATATCCGTTACTGCTTAATTTCGTTCCTTTTCACTTTTTAGGTCTCTTGGAAGCAAAATGCTGGAATAATGCTTATTTGGACGAAAAGGAGAGAAAACATGAAGAAAATGGCAAAGTCAAGATCGAAGCCACTCAAGCTGCTAAAACTGAATGATGAGTATGCAAATACTCATCATTTTTATACCTTTTTAGACTGCAAAAACATCTGAAAACACTCAGAAATGCATCAAAATGATAAAAATATCACAAATAAGTGTTTTATGTGTTTCAAATGCAAAAATTCCAAAAACATGTGAAAAACATATCAAGTTTGCATAATTGGCAATTTTAGTCCCCCAAGTTTCAAAAGTTGTCAAAAATAGTCCATGGTAAATCAAAACTTGTAAAAAAATCATTTAAGGTCCATGGGATTCAAAGTTGTCAAAACAAACCCTTCAAAGTTCAAAAATTACAAAATGACAACTTTGGTCCTCAACTTTGAAAATGTCAAAAATAGTCCCTGATATTTAAAATGGAAAATTATTAAATATTACCCTTGTACTATTAAAGCTTGGCAAGTTTGGTCCTTGTGTTAACTTTGGAAACTTGTCAAATCAGGCCCCTCAAGTTTGGTTGAATTGCAAAATTGGTCCTTGTGTATTAAACAAACCAAACGGACTCCCTTGTATTATTATCCAATCCAATACCCAGCTGGCCCAAGTCACAAGCCCAACCCAAAACACTTGAACCTTGAGCCAGTCCATAATCATTTTGACCCTGCCAATATACAATTGTGAACCCCCAACTTTATAATTAAAAAACGGGTCAAACCAGTCAACGCGCCAAAACCAGTATCCCTGTTCATCTTCCTCACCAATGCCTGCAAACCAAAACCAGGGTAGTTTTCACCACCTTTCCACCTTTCCACCTCACCTTAACAGCTGTATACCCACTCCCTAACACCTCCACATCCACCAAAATTCATTAATAACAAAAACCTGCTCAAAGATATTTTGGCGCCAAAATTGCCAAATGGACAATTATGATGATTTTGAAGGATCCAATGGCTGAAATGAAGTGGGAAAGTCTCAGAGGTCGACAAGGAGTCTAGAAGATCTTTAAAAAGCAAGCTTGGTGCAATGTAGACAAGTATCTAGTGTAATCTTTAATTTCCTTAGTCGTTATTATTAATTTAAACTTTTCAGTGTATTTCTTAGCTTTCAAGTACTCTTGTTATCAATTTCAGTGTAATATAAATCTTTTCAGGTCATCAATTCCAAGTTTCAGTTTCATTCTCAGTTTATGCAATTTTCATGTCAAAATTCTCATGTTAGCTTAATGTTGTAATTAATGTTGTTTATGGACTCTTAAGCTCACATAAGCTCCTATAAAGCTTCTGAAAGCTTTTAGATACCTTAAAACTTTGTTTAGTATCAAAAGAAAAAATACCAAAAATACAAAAAAATTAGTTAAAAATAAAAAATCAATGGAAATGGAGATCACAGCTGGAGCAGGGTGAATATTGGATTGCCCTTGGGTTTAGAGCTTCTTGGGAAGCTATAGGTTGTGTTCTCAGTCCTGGGTTCTCATTTTTCACTTGAATTCCAATTTGTAAGCAATTTTCTCAAAATTTGCATTTCATAGTTTATCTGTTTAAAGTGTGTTAATTTTGGCTTAATTCTGTCTAAATATAGTTAGTATAAGTTAATCAATAGCTTTCTTGGTTTGAAAAGCTGTTTTAGTACTTAAAACTTCATAAATCCTAATAAGTGTTGTTTGGATTTGCTTGTTTAAGCGTGATAGAAGATGTTCAAGTCATTGTTTTGCTTGTTACATGTCACACTTGGTCCTAATAACTCAAAGACACCATAAAAACCAGTCCTTACTTTGTAAAAAGTCAAAATCTCTTTTAATCTCACTCTAGTAATTAACTGTTAGGATTTAGGCAACAAAATTCATCACAGTGGCTTATAACTTGGTACTTTAGCTTAATTACATCTTATTTTAGCTTAATACATCATAATCAGTAATTAAATTTGATTTAAAACTCATAAAAGTCAACTTTAGTGTTTATCTTAAAAAGTCAAAATTTTCAGTTTAGTCGTTTTTGAATAAACTAGATAATTTTATATAGGATTTAATATTAAGTTTCAAGATTTGAGCTTTTGGGATATTAATATTCAACTGCTCATATTTATCATAGTATTTTTTATAATCTCTAGTTAGCTAGTTAAACAGCTTATTTCATATCTTCTTTTGAACACTTTTCTGAAAAAGTGCCTTGTGCACAGTTGAATAGGCCTATTTCACAAGCTTGTCAAAAGCTCATTAGTGAGTTCCAGCTTGTGTGCTTTAGCTTTTTGTGTAGCTAACCTAGCTGTCTAAAAGTTCCAAGCTTATTTTTTCACTTTATAGCTTATTTGATAAGGCTGCAAATAGCTTTTTGTTTGTCCCATTTCTAGTATACACTGACTCAGTACATACTGAGTGTTAAAACAGACAAAGACCTTGATAGATCTTGAGCTCGTGGATCGTTATGTATGCCTATGTAATCACAAGCACAATAAAGACAATCTCTACTACTAATGTTTATCGGTGGAATATAAACACAAGTAACAAATAACTAAGAACTTCTTGATCCTCTATGGATCTTTATATTAACTAAAGCGAGTTTTCCAATCGGTACATAAACCTTTCTAATGTGTTCCTTTTATAGATAAGGAACCCTAAACAATATCGCTAAACCGTTTTCCAAGAAACGTATAATCATAAAACTAAATAAGATATACACAATCACTTCCTAATAAAGCTCATGTATATCCACACTAAATAAACTAAATACGAATAAACACTTCCGTAGAAACAAACTAATCACTATTATACTTCAACAGAATAAGTCTTGGCGTAATCCACTTCACTTCAAGAGAAACACTTCGGCATTAATATCAAAGATAATCCGAGACTTTCACATAATTCCCAACAATCCTCCCTAAACCGGAATTTGACTTGTTAAGTTCCGTTTCTTGATAGATCATCTGACACTGGAGGATTGAACACGAACACCAAAGAACAACAAAGAATCTAAAGAACATCTCTATGATGAAGAAACTCGAAACTCCATATCTTTGCAAAGAACAAATGACAAAAAATACATCAAAACAGATTAGTTTCATACTATTCTCATCACATCCGGTGTGTTAACTCGTGAGAGGTGAATCATTGAAAATAAATGGATTTGATGTCTCTTTACCAATAGCCATCACTACCGGAGTAGCCATATGTTTCAGTTCAGTAAACTATGGTACACCGATAACCATCGATTTATGGGCAAACCAAGAACCATGTAAACGGATTTGAAATGTCTTTACCTGAGCGTTTGCTCGGGACTAGTCAATTCTTGGAATTGGTGAATTGAGAACCAAATATGGAATGCCACCGCCTTTACCACAAGCCATATACAAGTGGGCTAGCCAATTCTTGGATTCCAAACAGAATAAACCATGGTGAATTGAAAACCATACAACACTCGGCAATAAAGCATAGGTGGTTGCATACCCTATGATTTTAGCAAATCATTACGACTATCAATGATTTGATGTGTCTTTACCAAAGTCGTACCCTTTGGACTAGCTAACTCTTTGACATACCTAAAGTATATCAGGTGAGTCAATAACCAAAAAATATACAACAAACCTGCAAGAAAGTTAGATAAAACCAAAAGCATTATTTATTTATTTATTTTTTTTAAACTAAGAAAATAAAGAAAACAAATATTACAAATTGTTACAATCAAGATGAACCTTTATGTGATAGAAGTTGATTCTTAATCAAACCAACACATTGAGAAGCATGAAGGTCATCATTGCCAACCGGATTAGGAGGCACTTCCAACTTGTGTCTTAGCAATCTTTCCATAAAAGTATCAGATAAAGGATAAAGCCTATCTGATAGCATACACAAAATCATCCCACATGTAGTTTGGACTACCTGAACACAAGGCAGAGGATAAAATCTCCAACTCTCAATCTCCCATTTATGAGAATTCTTCCAAATAGAATAACCTTTACCATGTGGAGAATCGAATCAAACATAACACGAAGATCACCTAACAAATATAAACCGAACCATTCTTTGAATGAAACTTATAATCTTGAATGACATGTTCATACAAACATCTTCAAATCATGTCTATTCACCAAATGAAGAATATCCTTCAAGAAGTTGAACTCAAGAACAAGATTATCCAAATTTATAAAGCGATTGTTAAGTTTTCCGGTGTCAATTAACCAAAACCACATGAGTACCTTCAGAAAAGCTTCAATAGATCCAACCTCAATAAATGTAGATTCATCGACCTTAAGATCTAAAGTAGTATTTCTTGAAGCATGTTTCTTAGCCAATCTATCCGAACTTCTTGTAACCAAATTACGCTTTCCCGGATCGGCAATGTTATCGATATCAAGTTGTAGATCGGTCTCACGAATAAGAGAATCACCGAGCTCCACTTTGGACAACAATTCGAGAAGATACCAATGAAGATTCAGCAGAAACACCCAAATCGAAGAAGGAGTAGCATCGAAGGTTTATCGGAAGGAACATCCGAAGATACCATCAAGGCAAAACAATATCAAAATTATCCACAATTTCAACTTTTCGTCTCTTGGTCGTAGGAACATCGGACATTGAAGCACTATTTGCCAAATAAGAAGAAGTAGAACCGTAAGAAGAGAACTTCATAACCATATGATCTTGTCTAATCAAAGCATCATCGATAAAGTCATAATTTGCTTCATGGTCATACGAATTATACATAGCGACATTCTTCACAATTCTCCTCATATAATTCCTCTTACGAGCAACAATCATAGGTTTTCTCTTTTGGCTTTATTTCTCCGATCAATAAGAGCTCTTCTCGTGCAGATTCTTTCTTCCTTTGATTACCAAGTGCAACCATTTTATCCACAAAATTATCATCATTAAAAGAATCTCCTAAGATAAGTTTTGCAAGATCGGGATCGAAGCACCTTGAGAAATATAACCATCCCATTGATCATCAAGAATCGAGGAAAGAATGCATCAAGCTCTAATTTCCTTCAGGAGACAAATCGAAGCATACCGATCTTGAAGAAATTTAGCCACAACACGACTCTTCCGGATATTCTCATAATCGACAAACAATCCACTGAGCTTGATATTGTTCTTTAGTCACTCTACCGACTTCACAGATCGGCAATCACAGGATCCGTCCTTTCTCGTAAGATGTCTCGAGAACCAATTTCGCAGAACCAATGTGAGCTTGGAAGAAACAATCAAACCCGCATCGGAGGAAATAGGTTGAGACAATTCCTCAACGGTGTAGAAAACTTCGGAGAAGCATTCAACTTATACATTCTCCCAAAGAAGAAAAACCTCTTCATCATCTGAATGTGAAACATTTGAATGTTACGGTATAGATGAAGTTTGACCATCAGTAGTAACCTCTTTCACTAAACCATCAGTAGATGCATCCTCCATATTTAGCTCCTTGGAATTGTCAGCAGATACCTTATCCAAAGATTGTCTTCTTCTTTTGCTAGTATAGAGAATAGGCTCCTTGTTAGACTCCTTTCTTCGTGAAGATTTAGCAATAGGAGAAGAAACATCAGATGTAAGTGCCACATCAGCCAATATATCAAGAGATTCATTAAGATTCTCTTCAGCCTCCTCCTCAGAAGAAACCAAACATCTCTTTTTATCCTTCTGACTCAGCAATTCCTCCAAGTGTTCAACTTTAGTCTCCAATTCCACAATCTTCTGACCAAGAACAGATTTGGTTTCTGTAAGTTCTTTCTTAAGACCAGTCACCTCACCTGTAAGCTTGTTCACCAGATCATATAATGAGGTAAGTGAAATTGGATCCTCATCAGCATCATGTGATTGCTCAGTCAAAATTGGAACTTCAGTAGACTGTTCAGGAGCAACATTAACCTGATCATCATAAGAGCATCCTTCACCAAATGGAGTCCTAACAGGACTTGGTGTAGGTAATCTATCAGTATCAACCTGAACTTCATCAATAGTAACTTGGACTTCATCAATAGGAACTTGTATAATTGCAGGACTAGGACATGGTCTTGGTGAAGACATAGATGCTTCAACAACAATGAAGGACCCTCATCACCATCTCTTGAAAGATTTCCATCGATAGGATTGGAAAAAGGTAAAACAACATGAAGCTCATTATCGGTCTCATTCTCACGAGGTAACATGTCACTAACAAAGGAAAATGTGTCCTTCAAATTTAGTCCTCATTGTAGCAAATAACTTAGGGGTCAAAACACTTATGGGATGAAAAGCACAGGTTTGTGTAGAAACATTCAATATCATCTGTAAGAACCTAGGGTACATCAAAACTTACCCTTTTCCTAGTTATGTTTTCTACCATATTATCAAAGATATACTTAGAGAAATTATAAGTCAAACCCTTAGATAAGCAAACAATACCACATCCCATTTGTGTTGGCGATCCCATCCTCCGGACTTATTGCTCAAACACTGCGAGCAAAGTATGAACCAAGAACCTCCACATAGGACAAAGCTTGTTTTCAACCACATATCGTCCTCGAACTTTGATATCCAATTGCTCTAAGCCCTTCAAGTACCATTGTAGAATCGAATGATAAACTCCATTCTCATCATCCAAGCGAAGTTGTCTTCGATCGGTTCCTCTGTCACCACATATACTTGTCCATCAACACTTGCAACTATCTCAAGATTACCTCTCTTTCACGACGCCCAAAATTGAGTAATCAAAGTTTCATATATAGCATCCGGAGAATGTGTCAATGCATATACAATCTTTGATCTTAGTAAGAAAGAAATCATCGGCCTATAAAGCTCATCTCCTCGGCGGATCCAAGAAAAGCAACCTTATTATGATCATGTTTGAATTGAGCGCCATGAGAGTTTTTGAAGATTAGGGTTACGATTTTTCACAAAGGAAGTGTTTTCAATGATAGTAATAAGCAAATCACTTAATGTGGAGCGAAAATATGCCGTAGAGAATAAATAGAAATTTCCCAATTTCGGTCAAAGTTGACCAAAGTCGACGTGTACTTCTACTTTTACTCGGATTCACTTATAACCCGGTGAAATGAAAACCATTCATCAAGTAGAACAATCGAGAATGAAGACTTACTCTCGAAGCTTGGTAAATATCTTTTAACTGTTTCACCCACACGCATTAATTCTCTTACCACTTGTACCCGGCTATAAAACAATCCCAATGCACATAGACTTTTTCATCAAAAATCCCCAAATAATATTTCAAACCCTAATTCCTCCAATACTTCAAAATTAACCATCATTCAATATGAGTAACAAACCTGAGATCATAGATCTCACAACAACATCCTCATCATCATCCTCATCATCTAGTGAAGATACCAATTCATGGTTTCACTATTTTCCAAAACCATATCCACTACCAAAGAAGTCACCTTTTCTCTCCTCATCAGAAGATGAAAGTGTGGAGAAACCAAGTGTATCTGCTTGAAGATTCGATGAATCCTATAATGAGGAACATCTTACTCCCAACCTCGGCCTAGGCCTCAACGAAGGCCACGAGGCAAAATCCACCACTCCCTATGGGAAGAAAGGTGGTGCTTGGTCTCTGCATCATGTTTTGGTGCATCATCACATATCGTATTGAGGAACGGAAAAGGAAAATGATGTAAGTTGATGTATGATTGAAAGAGTAGATGATGCGAAATGAAAATCTTTCCTTCTCATCTCTCTACCACAATCGGCTTGACTTCTTCGTTTCATCAATCCATCCTCTCCATTTTGATCCTTAGCATCTGTTAGAGTTGGTTATGCTTTCACAAAGGCATAGCCGACATTTAGTGCCAAAAGATGTGGCGATCGTGCATTTCCAACAGCTATTAGTGTGAAAGATGTGAGCGACATGCTCATCGTGCTCATCTTTAGATGTTGGAATAGATGATATGTAATAGATTAGGACTATTAGATCATGTAGATGCTTTTGATGTTGCTTGTACTCGTAATCTATAAGTCAGAACTGTTTCTTGAATGAATGAATGATCTATTTGCTTCGTACTTCTTTTGATTGAATCATATAACTTCAAGACTTCAACTTGAGAGGAAACAAATAGCACATTTCAAAGACAATGAATTCGGTGGAAACAAGCTTAAGCTTTCATGACCATATCTCAACCGATCGGGGACAACCATTTCGCAAAACAAACACGAAACATACACAAACCAACAAAGAAACACACTAAAATTACATTAGCGAGGTTAGAGTTAGTTAAAATCTATCAAATATACAAAATTACATAGCAAAATGCAAAGTTATACACAAATCCTCCCCGAGGCATATACCTCCCCGAGGCCTATGCCTCCCTTAAACTTTGCGTTAAGGGTTAAGCATGCCAATATGGACCACAAGGTGTTGAAACCTTGGTCCTTCAAAAGCCTTTGTTAATGATCGCCACATTATCATCAAGATGAATTTTGACCACATTTATCAAATTTTTATCATATGCATCTCTTATAAAGTGGTGCACGATTTCAATATGTTTTGTTCATTGTGAAAACCGGATTTTAACAATGCATATGGTACTTTGATTATCAATAAAATTGTTGTGTTCATGAAATTATACCCATAATCCAACAAGCGATTTTGAATCCAAAGAACACGTCATGACAATTAGCGTGACCGCATACTACGCTTGATAGATGAGGTAGCCACAATAGTTTGTTTCTTGCATTGCCAAGAAATCAATCTCTTTCAAGGAATTGGCGACCTCGATTGGTGGACCTCTATCCGATTAGCACCAAAGATAGTCACTATCACTATAAGCTTCCAACTTAAAAGGAGATTCTTTTGGGTACCAAAGACCTAAACAAGGTTGGCCTTTAAGGTACTTAAAGATCTTCTTAACAACATTGAGATGGGAAGTCGGTGGAGTAACTTGATGTCGCGAACAAACACTCACAAACAAAAGTAATATCGGGCCGGAAGTCGTTAGATACATCAAAGACCCAATCATAGACCTGTACAAATGAACATTCACAGTGGATCGATTCATTGTTGGTCTTTGTCTTTGGAGCTTCATAAGGTGTAGTAGCATCCGTACACCCTCCATACCAAACTTCTTCAAGATGTCCTCACATATTTGTCCCGACCGATAAAGATACCATCGGTTTCTGCTGAACTTGAAGACCCAAAAGAAAGTCATCTCTCCCATTGCACTCATCCGAAACTCTCCTTCATAAGCTCCTCAAACTCCCCGCACCAAGCTTCCTTTGTGGATCCAAAGATAATGTCATCCATAGACTTGCACAAGAATAATGTCGGTGGAATTCTTCTTTAGGAAAAGAGTCTTATCAATTGCACCTCTTACGTAACCATGCTTCAAGCAGAAATGTAGAGAGCCTAGTATACCGTGCTCTAGGTGCTGATGTAGTCCATAGAGAGCTTTGACCACCTTATAAACATGATTTTGATAGACCATAAAGCCCATATAGGATGCATAAGCTAAGAAAATCCGTATAGCCTCAACTCTTGCCTTTGGTGCAAACACTTCATCATAATCGATCCTCCTCTTGTCTATAACCTGTGCAACTAACTCGGCTTTGTTTTTAATGACAACACCTCTAGCATCTCTTATTCTTCGAATCCATTTTGTCCCAATAGCATACTTACCATCGGGTAGTGGTACCAATATCCAAACCTGGCGATTTTGAAATGTTGCATTTCATCTGCATTGCTTCAAGCCAACTTGAGTCTTCAAGAGCTTGAGTAACACCGTTGGTTCCACTTGTGAGAAAGCAAGCAAGCAGACAATGTTGATAGTCGTGTGATTGTCTCTCTGGCGATTTGAGACATAAGAGATAAAAGCCACCGTCCATATTTTGAACGCGCCACAGTACCTCTTGTTCTAACAGGCATGAGGATCACCAATAATATTAGGCGTGGATGTACATTGTTGATCCTTGTAGTAGTGGTGGTGTTGACATCAATGGAAGAATCAAGATTAGTCACGTGAGGTTCAAAGTCGATCATAGGAAGGTGTGTTGAAGATGCCCGCTTTAGGTTGATGATGACCAAGATCGAAGGTTTTGGGAACCTTGTATAAGGTTCACCGAGATCTGTTGACACTTTAGTGGACATAGGAGTAGAGTCAACATGTCTTTCGGCCCGAATTGGAGAGGTGAGGAGAAAGCAGATTCCCTTCAAGCAGAATTGGAGTTTCTACCGAGTGATTCATTTGAACACGCTTCAACATTCCTCTCAAACATCTAAAGTGGTGCATACTCTTGTTTCTTGATCCGCAAGGTCCTCAAAGCATAATAGAATTCATCTTCACCCACATCGGTATAATCTTTAGAAGTGTCACCTACAAAATTGTTAGGAGAGAAGGAAGGCACTACAATGGGTTGTTCATCATCATCGCACCCACTGTCGAGAATGAGCTTCAATGTTCTTGCACTAGTAGTTGGAGATGTTTCGAATCAAGATTTTGATTAGCCATATGTCTAGCATAACCCAAATAATCGGTCAAGTAGTCAAGATCAAATGACCAAACATGACCCCGTCCTTGAACATTAGGCTTGTCTTCAAGATACCTCGATTCAAAGTCTCCTCAATCTTCTTAGCGAGATACATTGTAAACCCCAGACGCCTTCTTGTGAGCGAATACCCCACAATGTAACCATCATCGCCTTTCTCATCAAATTTGCCCGAGGATCACCGGTATTCAAAATTGTCACTTGGTACCAAGCGGTTTAAGGTAATGAATAACTGGAACTTTCCCAAAAAGAAGTTCATATGGTGTTTTAAGGTGTGGTCTAGTAATGGACACTCTATTAAGTACATAACAAGTCGCACTAACAATGACCTCGGTCAAAACATGGTAGGAAGTTTAGAGTCCGCTAGCATTGATCTTGCGGCTTCTATTAAGGTTCTATTTTTCTTTTCGCCACCCCATTTTGTTGAGGGGTTCTTGGAGTGCTATAGTCCCTTTGATTCCCTTTATCCTCTGAGTTCTATTAGAATGGCATTTTGAACTCGTACCATTATCACACCGATTCCTTTCACCTTTTGTTCAACCGATTCTCAATAAGGGTAATGAAGTCTTTTAATACTTGGATGTTTCATCTTTGGTCCGTAGAAAGAATACCCAACAAAATTTGCTAAATCCATCGGTGATCACCGGACAAAAATATTTATGATCAATGCTTCTCACTTTAGTTGGACCAAACAGATCCATATGAAGCGGTGAAGAGGTTCGAAATAATGGTTACCACCGTATGAGAACTCCTTTATATGAGGCTCTGTCTTTGCTTTCCTTTGTTGCATGCAACACGGTTATGATCATTGGTGAATACTTTGGCGGAAGACCTTGAACTAGGCCCGACTTAGAGAGTCGGTTGATGGTCTTGAAATTGACATGGGCCATCCTTACGTGCCATTTAGTGGACTCATCCACGGATGCTTTAGCCACCAAACATGTTAAGTCACCATTTGGTTGAACATTAGTTAAGTTGAATGTATAAAGATTATGATTGCGAGGAACCTTGAAGAGAATTGAAGTTTCTTCGGGAGTTTGAAGTCTTTAGACAAAGACAAGACATTCATCCTCTGTGAAGAGTACTTTGTTCTTAGTGTCATGATTTGTGAGACCGAAAACAAATTGAAGTGTTGAAGTTCCTTGACAAAATAAACATTCTCAAAATCCGGTGAGGTGTTTTGATGGTCCCTTTTCACGTAATTCGTCCATCACTTCCTCCAAAGGTTACATTGCCTCCACCTTCAATAGGTATAAAGTTATGCATCATGTCCTGTTTCACGACATACTTCTAGAACAACCACCGCCAACAATTCCAACATCTTTATGCTTAAGGGGATGATCCTACAACAACAAAAATATACAGAGAATTAGTACACTATGGAGGCTCAAGTCATTCTTGACTTGAACACGCCTTGTGGATCATATGAGTGGTGCCATGTAGAAGTATAAGATCCACTATTGTTCTTGGGTTTCCAATGAAACTTAGGTCTCTGTTTATTCCAAGAACAACTCTTTGAGGTCTTGACAAGTATCGAGACCTCTCCCATCACCATAGGGTTAACATATCTAGGCCAAAACCATTTTTAAAATATTCATTTGGTTGGTTGAACATATAGTTTTCCAAAAGATCTTCTCCAAGGAAAAGAAGTATTATAATTAGCGACTTGTGGAACATAAGGTGGTATATCATTAACATTGGTCCACATTGGTCTAGTTTTCCTAGAATCACCACATCTACTCATTCTTTGCTCATGATAATCACAATCCTTAATTAAATGAGATTTACTTCCACACACAAAACATTTCTTCAAGAGAAGATTTATTTAAACCAAAAGATGTATTCTTACAAGCGATATTCAAACCAAAACCATGAAAAGAATTGTTTTAACAAGATTATTATGCAAAGAATTAAAAGCAAGTCTTGAGGCAAGCTGTCTTGGAAGTGCATTCCTTGGCAAGAACTCTGTCATGCTTATTGGTAGTCTTGGGTGCGTGCGAGGGTGAAGACTTGGGAAGGTCGGACTTGGGAAGGTCGGACTTGTCATTTGAATCACACTCTGTAGACCCTTGCTTGGAGGACTTGTCACTTTGTTAACACAAGAGACAAAGTCATTAGTAGAAGTATTAGGTCGAGCAAGTCTTTTGACTTTTGCCATACGAGATGGTGTGATCCATCAAAGTCATTAATAGTGGAAAGGTCAATGGGCATGTGCTCACCTCTAATTGGTCCACGAACGGCATGTAGGTCACCTTCTTTCACAAAATTAGCTAGGCTCTTTGGTGTAGATCTCGTGAGTCATCCCTAGCTTCTAGGCCTACATATTTCTTAAAACCTAAAGCCACGGTGAGAATTGGGAGCTTGACCGCTATAAATGAGACTAGCCAAGTTATTACCATTCATCATCCACTCATTATTCCTAGCAATTTCCTCCTTAAGTTTCTCCTTAAGCTCTAGATTTTCGACTCTACATCCGCTCTTAACTTCTCGCACCATTTTAATTCATTTGTAGCACATTCGAGATCTCTTTCTAAAACACCTATTTTCTCACCATAAGCTATTTCATTCTTTTGTAACCAAACCTTTTGTCTTTCTAGTGTTTTTAAAGCCCTGTTTATAAGCTTCTACTTCCACATAGCATTCATTATATTTTGGTTCCATAATATCATAAGCTTGTTTGAGTTCATTATAACGCTCACTACAACCAAACAAACAGTTTGTGCACGAGAGATGCCCATCAAGGCAATCGATCATGCCTATCCTCCGAAGTACGACTGCAATCAACCCAACATTATCGAACCATCATTATCGGACTCCTCATGTAGCTTCCGGTCCACATTGCTATCAAGAGTGACCAACGCATTGATCCCTTTGAAGTTCACGCATCCTTACATCTGCGATAAGTAGAGTATCGTACTTCATCACCGACTTTCCTGTCTTTGCATTCTCTAGAAAAGTGACCTATCTCGTTAGCATGTGAAGCATTTAACCTTCCTTTTATCAAACCTTCTTTGGATCGCGTCCTTTGAATCCAAACCGTCGCCGACTTTGCGCTCAAAGGTCTTGATATCCATGGAAAGCATGGCCACTTGCCACCTCGACTTCATCTCTTCAAACTCAAGTGGGTCCACTTGATCAAAATCCTCATAAGCCGGTTCTGCGAGGATCATAATCGAGAAAGAAAGATCCAAGAACATCTTCCATAATTCCACTTTGGATCTAGGAAGAGAGCTTGATGAAGGAGCGACGATTAGATGATGATGGATATGGGCTTGGACCATAGCTAGACTTTGGAGTAGAGGATCCAACAAATGCGGTATGACTAGCGATGAAGATGATCGAAAGGGCTTTAACATCATGTTCAAGAGCTTTAAGTTTGTTATAAAGCTCATCAAAAGTCATCATGTCCAAACCACCTTTAGCTTTTAAAGCTATGCTTACATGTAGCCGTGAAGGAGGTAATGACCTCGAAACTTAGAGTCTGATCATCATTATCCGGCTTAGCTTGTAGGTGATTCAACCGACTTAAGATCTTGTGAAACTTATCATAGCCCTTGTGAATTCCTTCCTCTTCGAGAGATCCGAAAGTCTGGCTGTTGTCTTAGCATGGACTTCTTGATCTTCGGACTCCTCATTCCCACCGAACTTCGCCTTAATCACTAACCGGATATCTTTGGCATCTTGCATGAAGTGAAAATCACTCAAGTGATCCTCGTGAATAGCTTGCGTAAGAATAGTCGACCTTTGTTTCTCTCGAACCGCCAAAGAACTCTTCGCTAGCTTTGGGAGGAACATTCATCATATTACCAGCTGACATCCGTGGTAGTCCTCTTCAAACTGTTCCCTTCAAAATTACGCCATAGATTCCAATCAATGTTGGAGATCCGTTTTGCATCTTCATAGCCCAAAGATCATATTCCTCCCTTTAAGGTAAGGAAACTTAGCATTGCTATTCGACGAGACTTAGTTCTTTGCGGATGGGTGGAGTTTTGGTTGTTGGTGAGTTCGATGTCGACATCCGAACCGGGCATGATGTTTTGTTATGGTTGTATGGGTGTTTAGAAAAGCTTGTCCTTAGTATCGTAGAGACTCTCACGAGGCTCGATACCACTTGTTAAACAGACAAAGACCTTGATAGATCTTGAGCTCGTGGATCGTTATGTATGCCTATGTAATCACAAGCACAATAAAAGACAATCTCTACTACTAATGTTTATCGGTGAATATAAACACAAGTAACAAATAACTAAGAACTCTTGATCCTCTATGGATCTTTATATTAACTAAAAGCGAGTTTTT
This sequence comes from Chrysanthemum lavandulifolium, assembly GCA_022545495.1. NCBI lineage: Eukaryota > Viridiplantae > Streptophyta > Magnoliopsida > Asterales > Asteraceae > Chrysanthemum > Chrysanthemum lavandulifolium. Next base: position 24,665,157 of record CM040246.1, read on the forward strand.
CCAATCGGTACATAAACCTTTCTAATGTGTTCCTTTATAGATAAGGAACCCTAAACAATATCGCTAAACCGTTTTCCAAGAAACGATAATCATAAAACTAAATAAGATATACCTGATCACTTCCTAATAAAGCTCATGTATATCCACACTAAATAAACTAAATACGAGAATAAACACTTCCGTAGAAACAAACCAATCACTATTATACTTCAATAGAATAAGTCTTGGTAGAATCCACTTCACTTCAAGAGAAACACTTCGGCATTAATATCAAAGATAATCCGGACTTTCACATAATTCCCAACACCGAGTCATTGATCGGTGATTACAAGCTTTTCATAAGCTTGTTATAAGCTTATTAGTGGACCCCAATGTTTGAGCTTAGACTTTTTAGAAAGCCCTCTAACCCATCTTGCTGCCTCAGTACTTATTTTGAGCTTTGGAGCTTTTGCCCCTAGCTTAATCTAGCCTACAAAAACTGTGCAGGATTGTTTGTTTTCTTGGTTTAGTAGAAGTGCTTATTTGCTTATTAAAAGCTTATCAGTATGATTCTCTGTGCCTTTTAGCTTAATATACGTAGCTTTAGCTTATTTACATCTTCTTTTACCTTTTGTTCCAACTGTGAAGCTTGTTTGAGCTTAAAAAATCAAAATAAGCTCATAAGCTAAACCGTTAAGCTTTTATAGCTTCAAACTGCTTATTTTTAAGTTGTAAAATTTTTGCCTTCATTAAAGTTACTTAATATCAGTAGTATAATAGTTTTGTAAAAGAAAAATCACAAAAACATCATTTTAAAAATAGTGATAGCGTTTATTTAATATAAATTAGCTTTTTAATTTTCTTTTTAGCTTATTATTAAGCACTTTTTGTTTTTGTAATTTTCTTAGCTTTCTGTCATCATAGGATATTTATAGAAAAAATTTCATAATTTTCTTAGTTTGTTTAGTATTTATTAGAATTTAAAATAGTTAAAAGTATTAAATAATTAATAATAAATAAATAAAAACATAAAAAATATCTTTTCGTTTTAAAATTAGTTTTATAATATTTTAGATTTTTCTTAGTTAAAATTTCATTTTCTAGGTTAATTCTATATTTTCTTGTATTTAAGTGTATTTTAAATAATTAATAATTAGTAATTCATTAATAATAAATAGATAAAAAGTGTAAAAATATATTTTCGGTTTTAAAATAAGTTTTATAATATTTTAGATTTTTCTAAGTCATAATTTCACTTTTCTAGCTTTATTTCATATTTTATTATACTTTAGATTATTATTAAATAGTTAAAAATAGTTTTTAATTAATAATAATTAAATAAATAGTTATAAAAATAATTTTAATTTTCTAGTAATTTTCTTTTATTATTAGGATTGTAAAAATATCATTTTCATATCCATAGGTGTTTTATTCTTTTAAATTCACGTTTTATTTTGCACGTTTACGTAAAATTTAATAAACGTCACGTATTACGTTTGTTTAATCGATTGTTGTGCTTTACAATTCGTATCCAAATACAATTCCAATCAATCGAGTGTAATTATCAACCAAAATCTTTCTGATCATTATCCTTAGTGATCATTCTATCATCTGAACGTTTTTAAGCACCATTAATCCTCGCGGGACTTAACGACCCGGAATCCACTATATTCAAGGGAAATTGCATTGGTTTTAGACTGTTTGAATTTTATTACGGTTGACCATTCACAAGTGGTTGACTTGTGTAATAAACTTGACAGTTTGAAGCGAACCAAATTTTAGCGCTTGTTGGGGAGGCTTTAGCGTGTTTTAAACATTTCGGACCCGTACTTGCATATACCACCTTTGTAAGCAGTTTTTGTAAAGTTATTCAAAATCAAAAGTCATTAACACTTTTCCTAAAGTGTTAACAACACCAAAAAATATATAAAACAACAAAACAATTGTAACGTTTCTATCTTGTATTTTCTTTAAGGTGATTCTTAAAGAGATACGATTTGGTTAAACGAGACGATACCAAAAATATTGTCCAAAAGTATTTAAACCCTTAGCACAAATCCATACCTACGTCTTTTCGGTGATTTAATAAATACATAAAATCAACCACCGCAAACCAAGGCGAACACCTACCAACCTGGGGTGTGAACATTAATAAGTTCCCAATCTTAAAGATCAAAACTTGCCTTTGTGTCCTTGTGATTTGGTGTACCTTTTTCAAAGCCATTTCATTTGTGATTATTGGTTTAAGTTCACTTGTCGTTTTGCCTCGCATTTGTTTTGAAAATTGATTTTTATACTTAGTGCATGCGACTCGTTCTTCCACTCTACAAGTCCACTTTCGGAGCTTGTAAGTATTCCTCGTGAGCGTGAGGGCGTTCGCTCCTTGACCGTGGTGAGGAACGTCTAGCACCACCACCCCCGTCGTAATGGCGTAAGATAAACCGATGAGCGAGCTTCTCCAAGCACCCATCTAGGGTTACGGAGATGCCATTATTGTCCCAACCATTGTGGGCGATACCTTGAGCTCAAAACCGGTTGCTTAATCTTGTAACCCAAAGCCAATTTTATGGTTTTGAGGGGACGACCCTCATGTACATATTCGATGGTTCAACAAGATTGCATCGACCATCAAATACAAGAATGTCCCACATGAAGCAATTAAGCTTACATTCCCATTCTCTCTAGATGGACAAGCCCGAATTGGCTTGAGAAACAACCCCTCGTTCCATTGAGACATGGGAGGATCTAGTCTCTAAGTTTGTTAACGAATTCTATCCTCCATCCCGAACTACAAGTCTTAAGAATGAGATAATGAAATTCACTCAAAGATTTGATGAATCATTCGGGAGGCTTGGGATCGTTACAAAGAGTTGCTCAAAGTGTCCACATCATGGTTTTACCGAGTTAATGCAAATGGATACTTTCTACAATTATCCGAACCAAACTAACCAAGACTCTTTAAATGCCTCCATGAGGTAATTTCTTGAGCAAGACCACAAAAGAAGCCTTGCAAATCATAGAAAACAAGTCCCAGTCCGCCTCTTTCCGAACAAAGACATATCGGTCTCGGTCTAATGCGGGACCTTCTACTTCATCTCACGTGAGTACATCTAGCACCGATGCTAAGATTGACAAACTCACGAGATATTGTTCGAGCTTTGGTTCTTGCTAACCAAAAGAAAGTCACTTTACGAGATACCATCACATGGTGAAGTAAAGAAAGTCGAGGTGCTGTGTTACTTGTGGTGGCCCTCATGCATACTACAATCAGATCGCCACCGATGGTAGTCCGTTTTAAGCCAATGCTATAGCCGGTACTTCACATCAGGGAGGTAATCAATACCGTCCTCAAAATGAACCAAATTACCGTGCTAATACTTATCAAGGACCACCCGGTTTTAACGAGAATCCTAACATACAAAACCAGAATCAGAACCAACCTAGAATGAACCAAGGTTATCAAAACCAAGGTAATTTCTATCCCAGACCAAATCAAGGTTTCCAACATCAAGGAAACCTTAATCAAAACAATTTCAATCGAGGGAATCAATTTTAGGGAAATGTGAATCCTAACCAAGGTAATTTTCAACAACAAGGTCATAATCAAAACATACGACCTCAAAATTTCCCCACCTCCTCGGTACCATCATCGATGAGTTATTGAAGCAATTCATGAAATCCCAAGATGAAATGAGCAGTTGTTGGTTAGCCGATTTCGACATTAAAGTCTTTAAATGATCAACCCTTAGGCTCGGGAAAACTTCCGAGCAACACGATCGCTAACCCGAGGGGCGACGCAAATGCGATCACAACCGAAGTGGTGTTTCATACAATGGACCATTATTCTACTACCTCTTCTTCTTCTCTCCGAAGGTAGTGGAAAGTGAACCCGAGGCGACAAAGGACAAGGAACTTCCTACTAATAACGGAGGTACCAACAATGTCCATCCTCAAGTTGTCCCGAAACCCAAATCCAATCCAGAGTTGTTTTGAACCTCCGTAGCTCTGATGAAAACCCCAAATCTAAATCTTCTATTCCTTACCCATCACGTTTGAATGAGCGAAGCTCATGAAAAAGCCGGTCATCAAATGGACAAATTTTTCAAATTTTCAAGAACTACATTTTGACATAAGCTTTATTGATGCTATCATCTCGATGCCCAAGTTTGCATCAACTCTCAAACACATGTTAAGCAACAAGGAAAAGCTGTTTGAGATGGCAAAACTCCTCTAAACGAGAACTACTCAAAGATTATCTTGAAAAAGCTTCCGAAGCTTGGAGATCTGGAAAATTTCTCTTACCTTGTGTATTTCAGGATGGTTGAATGCTTTGCCTTAGCCGATCTTGGTGCAAGCATTAACTTGATGCCTCATTCAAGATGGAAGAAACTTTCTCTTCGGACCTTACTCCTACCGCATGACTCTTGAGCTTGCGGATCGTACAATATCCCGTCCACTTGGCATTCCGAGGGCGTATTGTGAAAGTAGGAAAGTTCCATTTTCCGGTGACTTTGTAGTTGTTGATTTCGATGCCGATCATCGGGTTCCTCTCATTGTTGGATGAGGATTCACGAGCGGTCCGTGCTCTCATTGATGTATTTGAGCAAGAAATCACATTACGTGTGGTAATGAAGTCATCACCTTTAACCTTGATCAAACTTGAGATACTCCGCAAACTATGATTACGAGTTGGTTAACCGAATAGATATCATTGATGTTGCTTCGAAGAGTACTCTCAAGAAGTTCTTGGTTATGATCATAATTCTTGAGTGATAATCTCACTCATTCATCTCAACCCATCATTGCCAATTCTACTCCTTCTCTCACTCCGTTTGAGGAAAGTGACTTCATCTTGGAAGAGATTGAAGCATACTTGTCTAGTGATTCGGTTTCATGGAAATTGATCACGCTCAATTGACATCGAGGAGATATTCTTCTCATCAAGAAGATGCTCAATGATGATCCTTGAGACTCCCTCCCATCGAGCTTCATAACAAGGAAGTCAAGTCGGTTGAGAAAAGCGAAGAATTTCCCGAGGTTGAACTTAAGGACTTACCGCCTCATCTCGAGTATGCATTTCTTGAGGGTGATGATAAATTACCCGTCATTATTGCTCGAGATTTGAATAAAGATGAAAAGTCTGCTCTCATAAAGGTCTTAAAGTCACACAAGCAAGCAATTGCTTGGAAACTCTCCGACATTAAGGGTATCAACCACGAGTTTTGTACTCACAAAATCTTGATGGAGGATGACTTCAAACCAGAGTTCAACATCGAGAAGAGTGAATCCAAAAATCCATGATGTTATCAAGCAGAGGTTATCAAACTTCTTGATGCAAGATTAATTTACCCGATCTCGGATAGTCCATGGTTAGCCCAATTCACTGTGTTCCTAAAAAGGGTGGCATAACTATTGTCACAAATGAAGAAAGCGAGTTAATTCCAACTCGATTGGTTACGAGGATGGCGTGTTTGCATTGACTATCGTAAGTTGAATGACGCCACCGAAAGACCATTTTCCTCTACCCTTCATGGACCAAATGCTTGAGAGATTAGCGTGGAGCGAATACTATTGTTTCCTAGATGGTTTCTCGGGTTATTTTCAGATCCCCATTGATCCACGGGATCAAGAAAAACCACATTCACCTGCCCATACGGAACTTTTGCCTCTGAGACGTATGCCTTTTGGCCTATGTAATGCTCACAGCACGTTCCAACGATGTATGATGGCCATATTCCACGACATGATCGGGGAAACAATGGAGGTGTTTATAGATGACTTCTCGGTCATTGGGGACTCGTTTCAAACATGTCTCTCCCATTTAGAACAAATGCTCAAACAGTGTGAAGACACCAATCTTTGTCTAAATTGGGAGAAGAGTCACTTTATGGTCAAAGAAGGAATTGTCCTTGGCCATAAGATTTCCAAAAACGGGATCGAGGTTGATAGAGCAAAAGTCGATGTTATTGCTAAATTGCCTCATCCTACTACCGTCAAAGATATTAGGAGTTTTTAGGTCATGCGGTTTTTATCGTAGATTCATACAAGATTTTTCTAAAATCGCCCGGCCTATGACCCATCTTCTTGAAAAAGATGCTCCTTTTATCTTCTCACCGAGTGCATCGAAGCTTTTGAAACATTAAAGAAAAGCTTCTTGAAGCACCCATTCTCGTTGCTCCCGGCGGGACTTACCTTTTGAGCTCATGTGCGATGCAAGTGATTTTGCTATCGGTGCGATCCTGGGCAACGTAGATCCAAGCATTTTCAGCCTATCCACTACGCAAGTAAGACTATGATCAAGCTCAAACCCATTACACCACCACGGAAAAAGAGCTACTAGCCGTGGTGTATGCGTTTGAGAAGTTTAACCGTACTTAATCTTGACCAAATGCGTGGTGTATCACGGATCTTTCGGCTCTCAAATATCTCTTTGCAAAACAAGATGCAAAGCCGAGATTGCTCGTTGGGTTCTCCTCCCGCAAGAATTTGATATCATTATCGTGATAAAAAGGAGCCGAGAACCTAGGCTGGCGATCATCTGTCGATTAGAAAACCCTCACCAAGATGTTTTCGAGAAAAGGAAATAAATGAAACATTGCTCTCGAGACACTCAATGCGGTTTCTTTTCGTGGAAATTCTACTACCCATGGTTTGTCGACTCGCAAATTACCATGCGCGTAACTTCATAGTAAAAGGAATGTCGACCCAACGGAAGAACAAATTCTTCAAGGATGTTAAACATTACTTACGGGACGACCCTACTTATTCAAAATCATGCGGATCAAGGCATCCAAGCGGTGTGTTTATGGACGAGGAAGCTATGGACATTCTCAAAGCTTGCCATCTTTGGACCCACGGGGCCATCATAGTCCAAATTACACCGCCAAAAGGTGTTTGACTCGGGTTTTATTGGCCCACGATTTACAAAGATGCCCACGAATTTGTCAAAACACATGGCGCTTATCAACGTCACGAAATATATCTCAAAGAAATGAAATGCCGCATAACGCCATTCAAGTGTGTGAGATCTTTGACATCCGGGGCATTGACTTTATGGGGCCATTTCCATCATCTCGAGGAAACAAATACATACTTGTGGTCATTGACTATTTGTCAAAATGGGTTGAAGCGAAAGCTTTGCCTACCAACGATGCCCGAGTTGTTGTGAAATTTTAAAATCTCTTTTTGCTAGGTTTGGAACTCCACGAGCTATAATCGGTGATCGTGGTGCGCATTTCTGCAATGACCAATTTGATCGTGTCATGCAAAAATATGGTGTAACTCACCGTCTCTCTCGCATACCACCCCAAACAAGTGGGCAAGTGGAAATTTCCAACCGTGGTATAAAAAGAATTCTTGAAAGGACGGTGGCGAAAACCGTGCATCACGGTCGGATAAACTAGATGGCGCACTGGGCCTTCCGTCGACTTATAAAACACCAATCGGGTGTACTCCATACAAGCTAGTGTACGGAAGGCATGTCATTTGCCGATTGAGCTTGAGCACAAAGCATCTTGGGCCTTGAAACATGCAAACTTCGATATTCAGACGGTGGTGATCACGAAAAGTTCAAATGAATGAATTAAATGAACTACGTGATCAAGCATCACGAGAATTCTTTGATCTACAAACAAAAGACAAAGAAGATTCATGACTCAAAATCAAGAACGCGTTTTCAACGTCGGTGATCGAGTCCTTCTTTTCAATTCAAGATTGAAGATTTTCTCGGAAAACTTAAATCCTGATGCGGACCATTCACCATCACTAAAGTATTTCCTTATGGAACCATTGAGTTATCTCAACCCGATGGTCCAAATTTTAAAGTGAATGGTCATCGGTTGAAGCACTATTTTGGAGAGGACATTCCACTTGTTGTTTTCCCGGATCTACAAACTTTCCCCATGAACCAATGAATGCGGGGATCGAGTCAAGCTAGCGACTCGGTAATCAAAAACAATAGCATCCACATGGGTTTTCACCCGTGAGTACCACCCTAGTGTGGGGGAGTTGCCCCCCGCTGTTATATATAAAGTTTCAATTCAGTAAAAAAAAAATGTGTATATATCAAAAATAAAATAATGGCGTAGTATTTCCTTTTACGTTCTATGTTTCGGCATAACATAGGTACTTTGAATATTGAGGGCAATATTCATTTCTAGTGTGGGGGAATTCTCACGAATTTTATCATGTAATTATACCACCCAATTCCCCACTTTTGGCCAAAATTTTTTGGAGTAAGTGTTTTCACTTACTCGGCATATGGTTATCGATCCGCCATGTCTAACCCACATAAGGATTGGCTAATCCAGAGCAAACCGCTCTTGGTAAAGATATCTCAAATTGTTTATGGCTTGCAATTTGCCCAAAATTGTATGGTGTTACTCACCATATTTTAATTAGTGAAGAGTTGGCTAGCCCGCAAGTTTATGGCTTGTGGTAAAGGCGGTTGGAAACCATAATTGGTAATCGACTCACCAAAGATATTTTATCTAAGAGTTGGCTAGTCCGAGCAAGCGGCCACGGTAAAGACAAATCAAATCATTTCTGACTTATGATTTGCTCAAAATCATTTGGTTATCATTGTACCAAGGTTCTTACTTGAACTAAAACAATTGGCTACTCGAAGTAATGGCTTTTGGTAAAGAGATGAAATCCATTAAGTTTTCTCAAAAGATTGCTAGGGACTAGCAATATCTTAGTGTGGGGATTGATGAGTGTCAAATACTCATCATTTTATACCTTTTAGGCGCAAAAACATCCGAAAACACTGAAATGCATCAAAATGATAAAAATATCACAAATAAGTGTTTTATGTGTTTCAAATGCAAAATTCCAAAACATGTGAAAACATATCAAGTTTGCATAATTGGCGGTTTAGTCCCCCAAGTTTCAAAAGTTGTCAAAAATAGTCCCTGGTAAATCAAAACTTGTAAAAAATCATTTAAGGTCCATGGGATTCAAAATTTGTCAAAACAAACCCTTCAAAGTTCAAAAATTACAAAATGACAACTTTGGTCCCTCAACTTTGAAAAATGTCAAAAATAGTCCTCGGATATTTAAAAATGGAAAATTATCAAATATTACCCTTGTACTATTAAAGCTTGGCAAGTTTGGTCCTTGTGTTAACTTTGGAAACTTGTCAAATCAGGCCCCTCAAGTTTGGTTGAATTGCAAAATTGGTCCTTGTGTATTAAACAAACCAAACGGACTCCCTTGTATTATTATCCAATCCAATACCCAGCTGGCCCAAGTCACAAGCCCAACCCAAAACACTTGAACCTTGAGCAGTCCATAATCATTTGACCACCCAATATACAATTGTGAACCCCAACTTTATAATTAAAAAGCAGGTCAAACCGGTCAACGCGCCAAAACCGGTATCCTGTTCATCTTCCTCACCAATGCGCAAACCAAAACCGGGTAGTTTTCACCACCTTTCCACCTTTCCACCTCACCTTGTTTGTATACCCACTCCCTAACACCTCCACATCCACCAAAATTCATTAATAACAAAAACACGCTCAAAGATATTTTGGCGCCAAAATTGCCAAATGGACAATTATGATGATTTTGAAGGATCCAATGGTACGAAATGAAGTGGGAAAGTCTCGAGAGGTCGACAAGGAGTCTAGAAGATCTTTAAAAAGCAAGCTTGGTGCAATGTAGACAAGTATCTAGTGTAATCTTTAATTTCCTTAGTCGTTATTATTAATTTAAACTTTTCAGTGTATTTCTTAGCTTTCAAGTACTCTTGTTATCAATTTCAGTGTAATATAAATCTTTTTCAGTCATCAATTCCAAGTTTCAGTTTCATTCTCAGTTTATGCAATTTTCATGTCAAAATTCTCATGTTAGCTTAATGTTGTAATTAATGTTGTTTATGGACTCTTAAGCTCACATAAGCTCCTATAAAGCTTCTGAAAGCTTTTAGATACCTTAAAACTTTGTTTAGTATCAAAAGAAAAAATACCAAAAATACAAAAATTAGTTAAAATCAAAATCAATGGAATTGGAATCACAAATTGAGCGGGGTGAATATTGGATTGCCTTGGGTTTAGAGCTTCTTAGGAAGCTATAGGTTGTGTTCTCGATCCTGGGTTCTCATTTTCACTTGAATTCCAATTTGTAAGCAATTTTCTCAAAATTTGCATTTCATAGTTTATCTGTTTAAAGTGTGTTAATTTTGGCTTAATGCATCTAAATATAGTTAGTATAAGTTAATCAATAGCTTTCTTGGTTTGAAAATTTGTTTTAGTACTTAAAGCTTCATAAGCAGGTCCTAATAAGTGTTGTTTGGATTTGCTTGTTTAAGCGTGATAGAAGATGTTCAAGTCATTGTTTTTGCTTGTTACATGTCACACTTGGTCCTAATAACTCAAACACACCATAAAAACCAGTCCTTACTTTGTAAAAGTCAAAATCTCTTTTAATCTCACTCTAGTAATTAAGCTGTTAGGATTTAGGCAACAAAATTCATCACGAGTGGCTTATAACAGTACTTTAGCTTAATTACATCTTATTTTAGCTTAATACATCATAATCGATAATTAAATTTGATTTAAAACTCATAAAAGTCAACTTTAGTGTTTATCTTAAAAAGTCAAAATTTTCGGTTTAGTGGTTTTGAATAAACTAGATAATTTTATATAGGATTTAATATTAAGTTTCAAGATTTGAGCTTTTGGGATATTAATATTCAACTGCTCATATTTATCATAGTATTTTTATAATCTCTAGTTAGCTAGTTAAACAGCTTATTTCTTATCTTCTTTTGAACACTTTTCGAAAAAGTGCCACGTACCTGATTGAATAGGCCTATTTTACAAGCTTGTCAAAAGCTCATTAGTGAGTTCCGGCTTGTGTGCTTTAGCTTTTGTGTAGCTAACCTAGTCGTCTAAAAGTTCCAAGCTTATTTTTCCCTTTATAGCTTATTTGATAAAAGGTGCAAATAGCTTTTGTTTGTCCCATTTCTAGTATACATCGACCCAATTACATCTTGAGTCATTGATCGATGTTACAAGCTTTTTCATAAGCTTATTAGTGGACCCCAGTGTTTGAGCTTGGACTTTTTAGAAAGCCCTCCAACCCATCTTGCTGCCTCAGTGCTTATTTTGAGCTTTGGAGCTTTTGCCCCTAGCTTAATCTAGCCTACAAAAACTGTGCAGGATTGTTTGTTTTCTTGGTTTAGTAGAAGTGCTTATTTGCTTATTAAAAGCTTATCAGTATGATTCTCTGTGCCTTTTAGCTTAATATAAGTAGCTTTAGCTTATTTACATCTTCTTTTACCTTTTGTTCCAACTGTGAAGCTTGTTTGAGCTTAAAAAATCAAAATAAGCTCATAAGCTAAATTGTTAGCTTTTATAGCTTCAAAGCGCTTATTTTAAGTTGTAAAATTTTCGTCTTCATTAAAGTTACTTAATATCAGTAGTATAATAGTTTTGTAAAGAAAAATCACAAAACATCATTTTAAAAATAGTGATAGCGTTTATTTAATATAAATTAGCTTTTTAATTTTCTTTTTAGCTTATTATTAAGCACTTTTTGTTTTTGTAATTTTCTTAGCTTTCTGTCATCATAGGATATTTATAGAAAAAATTTCATAATTTTCTTAGTTTGTTTAGTATTTATTAGATTTTAAAATAGTTAAAAAGTATTAAATAATTAATAATAAATAAATAAAAAACATAAAAAAATATCTTTTCAGTTTTAAAATTAGTTTTATAATATTTTAGATTTTTCTTAGTTAAAATTTCATTTTTCTAGGTTAATTTTATATTTTCTTGTATTTAAGTGTATTTTAAATAATTAATAAATAGTAATTAATTAATAATAAATAGATAAAAAGTGTAAAAAATATATTTTCAATTTTAAAATAAGTTTTATAATATTTTAGATTTTTATAAGTCATAATTTCACTTTTCTAGCTTTATTTCATATTTTATTATACTTTAGATTATTATTAAATAGTTAAAAATAGTTTTTAATTAATAATAATTAAATAAATAGTTATAAAAATAATTTTAATTTTCTAGTAATTTTCTTTTATTATTAGGATTGTAAAAATATCATTTTCATATCCATAGGTGTTTTATTCTTTTAAATTCACGTTTTATTTTGTGCGTTTACGTAAAATTTAATAAGCGTGCGTATTTACGTTTGTTTAATCGATTGTTGTGCTTTACAATTCGTATCAAAATACAATTCCAATCAATCGGTGAGTGTAATTATCAACCAAAATCTTCTGATCATTATCCTTAGTGATCATTCTATCATCTGAGCGTTTTTAAGCACCATTAATCCTCAAGTGGGACTTAACGACCGGGAATCCACTATATTCAAGTGGAAATTGCATTGGTTTTAGATTGTTTGAATTTTATTACGGTTGACCATTCACAAGTGGTTGACTTGTGTAATTAACTCGACAGTGTGAAGTGAATCTGAAGTCGACGGCGTCCCAAAAAAGGCGACGCCATCCCTATCTGATTTGATAATTACATGCACGGATGGCTCGGTGGAATTTTGCTCATAACACTGACTCGGCATCGGGCTTTGAAGAAGGCGTCACTCGGACTTTTCATCTCGGGCGACCCGGATCCGGAACCAAGGCGGCGTCCCATCCGAATCTCGACGGCGTCGCAACTCAAGGTGACGGCGTTCCATCGATAACAGCGAGCGAAAACCCTAATGGCGGCGATCGGACGGCGTCCCACCTATAAAGCGGCGCCGTCGCAAGTGTAAATCTATATATAGAATTGATTTTTACGTATTTTAGGAGGTAGACTTTTGGAGTAAAAACCCTAAGCGTTTGTAGTCCGACTTGGGCGATATCTTAGGGTCCCAAACCCTATTTTACACATCAAGATAAGTGTTTTAATCCATTAGTATTATTATGTCTTACATTTATTGTATGTATGCTTGCTTGTTTAACATGTCTAGCTAAATTTCTTGTGTGTTTGCTTAGATCTATGAAACCTAGTTGTTAACTATTGTTAGGTTGTCTCTTATCTTAATTTTAATTGGCTTAGAAGTGCAACTAGGCTATCGTTGTGTTTAAATGCTTGAGTAATCTTTGTAAAAATTAGTTTATGAATCACTTAGCGGATTTCGTAGTCTAAACATCCAAAGATAACCTTAAAGTTAGTTTATGAATGACTTAGTGGATTTTGTATGCAATAACCTAAAGGTAATCTCAAAGAGTTAGGGCATAGGCACACCCTACGACCTTAGAAAACACAACGCGTTAAGAATAAGGACGTGACAATTCAACCAACAATAAAAGATAACTATGGAGTAATAATATCTAGGTAAACACATTTTTAATCATCATACGAGCACACAATCAAATAGACATAGCTACCTGTAGTAATAGATAATTAGAATAGTAGAAGTAATCGATGAAGTATCACCCCCAAACCAATTGCCCCAAGATTTTACCTTAGCTTTCTAAAAACCAATAAAGATAAAAAGAATCATCCTCAACCCCACCTTAGCGTAATACAATTCTTGCTAGCATTCCTATTCCCAGAGAATGATATCAATACCGAGGCTTACCCAATGCTACACTACAACGATTAGGTTCCTTGCCTAAGGTGTTGAAAAACTTGCTCGACGAAAAGGAAGTTCCTTTGACCTGAACGCAGCCAGACGCGCATCAAGTTTTTGGCGCCGTTGTCGGGGAATAGAATAGCTAGTTAGATTTCTATCTCGTTTAGGTTCCCTTGCTTGATTCCTATCAAGTAAGATTTTTTTCTCTTTTTTAGCTTGCTTGTAGTCTATCCCCCTTTTTCGTGACTTTGTTAGTAATCCTATCACTTTTTATCATGGAAGGTGATAACCCACCACCACATCACCCAATTCCCATCGACCCACCACCAATTGACCCGCCAAGAGGCCGTACTCTTGGTGAATACTCTAGACCAAGCCACCAAGGCTATAGGAACACCATTGGCGCCCGATCAAGCTCAAACTACGACCTGCGATCCGACACCATCCGGTTGGTGCAAAGCGGATGTGCATTCCGTGGACTTCATTCGAAGATCCTAATCGGCATCTCAAGGACTTCCTTAAAATTGTTGATTCCATCGACCTTGATGCTACCACACGGAGACCACGCGCTTGTGTCTCTTCCAATCTCTCTCACGGGACCAAGCTAGTAATTGGCTTGAGCGACTTCCGCGGATCCATCTCAAGTTGGGATGATCTCACCACTCGTTTCCTCGCCTAATGTTTCCCACCGGGGAGAACCACCAAACTTAGGAATGAAATCTTGATGTTCCAACAACGTCAAGGCGAATCTCTCTAAGAGGCATGAACTCGATTCAAGGACTTGCTACATAAAGTCCCTCATCACGGCATCGATCTTTGGCTTCAAGTCTAAATCTTTTACGATCATGTCAACTTCTCAATTAAGCAAACCATCGACCAAGCAGCCGGTGGCAAACTTAGTGAACTTTCTGCGGAAGAATCATGGGGTACAATAGAAGACCTTGCCCTCTATGACAACGAAAGTTGGAATGACCCCCGTGAGTTGCCCAAAACCGTCAAGGCAATCTCCTTGCCTCCCATTGACTCACAAACTTCCAATCGTAGGATGCTCGAACTTGAAGATCAAGTCAAATTCCTAATGAGCTCATACGAGAATCCTAAGTCTTCACACCAAGTAAGCAAAATCACTCTACCTTGTGAGTTATGTAGTGGTCCTCACGACACTCGTGATTGCACAAGACTCCCCGAACAAGCTTTTGCGGATTACGCCTCCACGTGTACCGACGGAGCGGGAGAGAAGTGGTACACTTTCAAGCCCGAGCAAAACAACTTAGGAAATTCCTACAACCCCTCATGGAGAAATCACCCTAACCTTAGGTGGAGCCAAAACTCAAACCCGCCCCAAAACTCATATAGTCCACCCAATAGGTCCAACCCTCCAAATACCGGGAATTCCACTAGTCTCGAGGCAATGGTGTCTAGGTTCATGTCATCTCAAGAAGCTCGATTGACTAAACTTGAAGCCGATTTCAAGCAAGGATAAAGCGAGATGACAACCAAGCTCGACGCCCTCTTAAAAGCCTTCAATGACCGGGAAATTGGAGCACTCCCAAGTGACACTATAAAGAACCCAAAAGTAAATTCGATTTCATCAACTTCATGTTCTTGCTCACCATGGGAGAGTGCATATCCATGCCCTTCACACCCAAAAGTTCACTGGGTCAACGCTATCAACACGGGTTCCAAGCGATCCCTCATGAGGTACCAAGGACCCGAACCATTTGTCCATCCAACTATTGAGAAACCCATCAACCAAGAACCTAAACCTAATCTAGAAGAAGAGTACAAGGAACTCCACCAAGAAAAACCAGTTCTTGAAGTCTTGACTCATGCGCCTTATTATAATGCATTAAAAGAAAAATATGAGCAAGAACTAAAATTAGGAGAACGTGGGTCTGCATTTGTGCAAAATAAGTTACCTAAGAAGTTAGATGATCTCGGGCTATTCATTCTTCCGTGTAGACTTGGAAATTCCAAATCTTTCGACACATTAGCCGATTTAGGATCAAGCATCAATCTTCCTCCGTTGTCCCTCCATAGAAGCCTTAACCTAGGTAAGATAGAGCCAACAGAAACCATCTTAGGTCTAGCGGATGGTAGTATTGCATATCCGGTAGGGATAATTAAGGACATGGTAGTACACGTAGGTCGATTGACTCTTTTGGCAGATTTCCATGTGTTAGACATGAATAAAGACCCGACATGCCCATTGCTAGTAGGAAGAGGATTCTTAGCTACCTCTAGTGCCATAATTGATTACAGGATCTCTAAGATAGTGGTAGGAGAAGGGAGTGCTAGGTCAATTTACGATGTCAAGAAGCATATCTACTACAAAGAGGAAGAAATACCCTATGAGATCATGTTGGATAGAAAATCATCTAGATATGGACCTTGGATTAATGGAGATTTTGTAGGTCCTCAACGACTTTTATATCTAGAAGAGATCTTTGTAAGTAATTCAACTTTCCATGAGCAACAATTGGCTAGGGACATTGAAGTGAACCCGTTCGAGGATACCTTAGTGTGGAAACATAGAGGGGGGGGGGTGAATACGTTACCGTTTAAAAACTTTAGATCTTTAGTATCAAATCGCTTATGAAGCTTGTTATAATATGAAAGTACCAATTATTGTTTGTGACTAATATAAAGCATGGTAAACCAAGTTGTCACACAATCATGAACATCAAACCATATCACAAACAATAGTATAGTGCAAGTATAAAAGTAAAGAGATAAAGAAAGGAAAGTGCAAACCGAACACGAGGATTTATAGTGGTTGGTCACGGATCTCCTTTCCGCCTACTCCACTCCCGAGTACCCAACTCGAGAGTTACTTCACTAAATCAACAAGCTCCCTTCTTGGCGGAGAAAACCTTACAATCGTCGCTACACTTTTTCGGTACAAAGCTAAATACGGGTTCTAGTTCGAGTAGAACCAACCTAACGTCGCCTATACAATATTTCCGACACTAAGCTAGATGTCGAGTTCTTTTACAAGGGTACAACCACTCCCAATATGTTTTATGGCCCAACATAATAAACCTTGTGTTTTATGGCACAAACACATAAACCATCTAATCTAGTTTGGTGAAAGTGTTGTTATGATGCAATGATGTTTACACTAATGATCCATGACACAAATGTCTAATGGATATAAATAACTACTTCTAAATGAACTTCCATTGATAGGAAGCCTTCATGATGAAGATCACAAGTTCCCTAAAATTCTTGTGATAGATCTTCAACTTGTGGTGAGTGGGGATGGCTAGATCTCCAAGATTTCCTTGGTTGATCAAGGAGTATGCTTACAACAAAGATGAATGTTAGAAGAATTATGATCATGATCATTAGGGTGTTTAATGTGTGTTACTACATTGTTAATGATTGATCTAAATGTATGCAAGAAGGTGGAGAAGATGTGCTTTTAAGTGGTGAAGAAATGGGAAAACAATGGGCTTCTATTTATAGCCAAAAGTGGACAGGAGCGTCCACGGACCACGGACCCCTTAAAAGGGTTCCGTCCTTTATACAATTTGTACGTGGGTACGACATAAAATCTAAAAAATCTTTCTTCAAATCTTTGCAAGATATTACCAAATCTTACTAAGATCACATTTGATTTATTGAGTATCAATCTAACCAAAATATTCAAGTGATCTTCCAAGGATTTCAAAGATGATGCATGACATGATGTAACATGTATTTCCATTTTTAGATTAAAAAGTTTATCAAGGTAAACTTGTAAAATGTATTATGTAACTAGTTAATAAAATGTCTAGTTACCTTTTGTAAAAGAGTGCTTGTCAAAATAAAATATATTTTGTCAAGTGTAAGTAAACTTTAGTATTTGTATGAAATACTTGTGAATGCAAAATGTAAAATGAGGTTCGAAATAGAATGGTTAACCTATTAAAATACTTAGTGACTCTAAACATATTTTAAACATTCTAAATGATTTGTTAATGGGTTTGATCATAATGCCACATAACAAACATGTACGAACCTGTGTTGTAACATACGAGGAATTGAGACATCGAGAGGTGTTGAATGTATGTTGAGACAACGTGTGATTACAAGTAACTTGTACATTTTACGTTATGTATTACAAGTTACATGTTTGTCATCAATCAAAACAAACGAGACTGTATAGATTAAATATCGTAATATTTGCACTAACACTTAGTGTTTAGGAAGATGACCGAGTTCCTAGGAACCTTGCCCATTAATCTTAACATGAATAAATGGAAAGTTGAGAGTGAGAAGCCTAAGAATAATTGGAAATGGGATAGACCACCTAGTGATGAAAATGCAGAATGGCACATTAGGATGACAATCTATAATCCTGATGGAGAAAAGTTTGAAAAGGCATACCTGACTAAGCGTACCAATAGGAAGTTAAATGATAGGTTTGATCTCTATGACATTCTTGAGGATAAACTTACTTACATAGGTACGTAGGAGTACGACTTCGAGTCTAGCTACAAGACTCATAAATAAAGAAAAGCGCTTCGTGGGAGGCAACCCATGCTTAATTGTTTGCTCGTTTGTGTGTCATATATCTTTTTCATTGTTGTTTATTCTCATGTTTGATTTTGTGAAAATGCTTTATTTTGTCTTTAACCTCGTCTTAATTACATATAAAGGTATTTTACAAAAAGATAAGTGTAGGGAATATTACATACATTTTTAAAAGAACGTGAACACGAGACTTACAATTAGTGAAATTGATATATATGTGTGTTTGTTAGAGTCAAATGCTTGTATCGAGTCATAATGGATGTTTTGCGTGAATTTTTCCGAGTTTTAAAGATGTAATTTTTCCGAATTTTTCCGGAAAAGCGCGAGACCGGTTTACATCATGACAACTGACGTCAAGATTAAAGCGACAACGTTAGGTCAAGCAGAAACAACTTATAGAATTTTTTCGTTTTCTGTGCTACTTATAATTTTTTGGAAATTTTCAGGTCTTAATTTTCCAGAAAATCTGCAAACATCCATTCCACAAGCATTATATCCTAGTGTAGTTGTGTCATATATAGTTTTACCGCTGATTTTACGCGAAGGTTTCATCTGTTTTCTTAAAGTGTGCAAGTTATATTTTGCAAGAAGAAGAAACTCAACATTGGATGCAGCTTATCACGTATACATTCTTCTTGGGAAAGAATTTAACCACTACTTCACACAGATCCTGCCTAGCTAATAAGGGGAGTACTATTTTATTTCTCTGTTAATTAACTTCCTCTATCATAACTTTGATACTTTCGGGGAACATTGGGGACAATGTTCAGTTTAAGTGTAGGGAGGGAGAATAAAACGGGAACTTAGAAACTATGCTTATCCTTGATTATTTGTCTTGTCCTTGGTCATTTGTGTAATAAACTATAAGAAATATTTGTTAGGTCAATTTTAGCACCAAATTTTATTTTTTTTATGACATGTACAAGCTAAAACTTTAGTCTTAATAAAGCGTCTCATGGATAGGAGTTATATGACTAGCACAAAAACCGTTTACCACTCAAATTTCACCCCAAAAATGTGAGGTTCGCCCCTTGATCTTTAGGAATAAAGCATTCACCTTTAATGCTTAGAGAGTGTACCGGTAGTATAATAGATTCTAGAACTTGTTTTGTGATGCATTCCGAGATCGCTAGTGAGACTACACTTGTGTAGTTAGGAATAACTAAATGATAAGAGGCATTAGGATAACCCTTGTTTGAAACTTTGTATTATAATTACTTCTTCCACATCGGTTGAGTAATTACCCCACACCCTTGCGATGTACTCATCTTTAGTATACGATACCCTAGTTAACCTCGGGCCTATCCTTTTGCGCTTCGTGATGATTCGGTTTTCGAATATAAATGAAGAGCATTGTTTACAATCCACCCCCAAATGTACACCCAAATCGCCTTAGCCTACCATGTATGCACTCACCTTTAGTGCATTATTGTTATCATTACTAAACCCTTAGTTCAATTATCTAGTTACTTGCATGGTTGCTAAGTCGAGTCATATCTTCTGTACACAGTTTTGGGATTATTGGGACTCATGGGCAAAAGTAATATTTTATGGAGTAACGAGAAGGAACGTTAAATTCAAATTCCCTTTGTCTACGTAATTAAATACTCCAAGTGTTTTGATCTTTTCAAATCGGGTCAAATTAGTGTTAAAGTAATAAAAACTCAAGTGTAGGGATGCTCCTATAAATCCCTTATATTTTGATGTTATCATAGAGGATGGTAGAGTAAAAAAAAAAAAAAAAGAGTGTGAAAGAAAAAACATACGGGCTACCATCCTACATCTCTCTTTATGTTTATGTTTTTCAATTTATGTATGTTTGTTTCAAGTTATCTAGAGTTTAGTGAGTCGAGTCTTGGCTTAGCAACGCAATGCTTTTCATGCTTGTAACATAAGATTTTTGACTTGCCACCACTAAATCGCCTATCCAACAAAACCCTTTGTTTTCCTACCGTAAGCCTAACTTTACAACCCCTGAAAAGACCTTATAGATAGTTGTTCCTAGGTGCTTGCGCCAAAGCGGTAGAGGTTTGATCTAGTCTCAAGCCTATGGTAATCTATGTACTATGCCAGGTAATGAGTGTTTATCTTCCATTTCCATTTACTATATTTCATATAAACCCGATAGATGAGAGAATCCAAACACCCCTTGTGAGGTGCTAGTATATAATTTCCGTGCTTGTTATAACTATTGCGGTGCTTTTACTTGTTATGAATTATTCTAAACCTATGCTTCATGCCCCCTAACTTATAAATTGATTGGCCAAAAGCACATTTGCTTGAGGACAAGCAAATACTAAGTGTATGGATATTTGATAAGGATTTAAAATGTACACTTTTAAGGGGTCATTTAAGCCCATGTCGACCACTTTATATGTTGAAGCGTTAGACCTTGATAGATCTTGAGCACTCGTAGATCGTTAGTATTGCTTATGTAATCACAAACAAACTAATAGAAAATCTCTACAACTTGTATTCTTTAGCGAAATCAAACACAAGTACAAACACGGATAACTAAGAACTCGTTGATCCTCTATGGATCTTTATATTGATACTAAAACTTTGTTTTCAACTCGTACATAATTCATACTATTGTGTTCCTTTTATAGACAAGGAACCCTAACTTGTTTCTCTAAAGCGTATAAACATAAAACTAAATAAGATATACATAATCACTTCCTAATAAAGCTCATGCATATCCTAACTAACTATAGAATCGCGGAATAACTATCTCATGAAACAAACTACGAACTATACTACTTGATGATTATATCTTGATAGAATCCTTACTCACTTGATGAGAATCCATTTAGCATTATCATCGGCATAATTCATACTTAGCATAATTCCCAACAATCCTCCCTAAAGCTGGAATTTGACTTGGTTAAGTTCCGGTTTCTTGATAGATCTTCAACACTTGAACTAGAGGATTGTACACAAACATCGACAACAAAGAACCAAAACAATTACATCTCGATGATGACAAAACTTTGAAACTCGGATCTTTGCGGCAACAAATGACAACATGTACATCAAAACATATTAGTTTCATACTATTCTCATCACATCCGGTGTGTTAACTCTGTGAGAGGTGAATCATTGAAAATAATGGATTTGATGTCTCTTTACCAATAGCCATCACTCTTGGAGTAGCCAAATGTTTAAGTTCGAAAACCATGGTACTGCGATAACCATCGATTTATTAGCAAATCGGCAACCATATAAACGGTTTGAAATGTCTTTACATGTAGCCGTTTGCTCGGGACTAGTCAATCCTTAGGAGAAATAAATCACCTTTGGTGAATTGAAAACCAATATGGTATTCCAATGCCTTTACCACAAGCCATATACATGTGGGCTAGCCAATTCTTGGATTCCAAAAGGAATAAACCATGGTGAATTGATGACCATACAACCCTCGACAATTAAGCATGGGTGGTTGCAAACCCTATGATTTTGAGCAAACCATTACGACTATCAACAGATTTGATGTGTCTTTACCAAAGTTGTACCCTTTGGACTAGCCAACTCTTTGATATACACAAGGCACATCGGTGAGTTAATAACCATCAATAATATACAACAAACACGCAAGAAAAGTTAGACAAACAAAGAATATTTTTTTTTTTTTTTTTTTTTTTTTTTTTTTAACTAAGAAAAAAACAAAACAAAGAAAACAAATATTACAAACAATACAAAATACCATAATCAAGATGATGCTTTATGTTGATGTTGCGAAGTTGAGTCTTAATCAATCCAACACATTGTTGACATGTAACTTATCATTCCCAATGGATCGGTGGAACTTCCAACTTCGTCTAAGCATTCTTTCCATCAACCTCATAGACAAAGGATAAGTCTTATCGAAAACATACACACAATCATTCCACCCTTTGTCTCCACCACATGCACACAATGGGGAGGATAAAATCTCCAAGTCTCAACCTTCCACTTATGTGAATTCTTCCAAATAGAATACCCTTTACCATTTGGAGATTGAGAATCAAAGCAGAACTTGAAGATCACCCAACAAATATAAACGAGAACCACATGGTGAATTGGTAGCATAATGCTTAGTAACAAGATCATACAGTATTCAAATCTTGTCTATCCACCGGATGAAATATTTCCTTCAAAAGTTAAAGCGCATAGAAGAATTATCCGACCTAAAAATAGTATTAAGCTTGTCCATCAATCAAAGTCCAATTAGTCAACACATCATGAGATCCTCAGGAAATACATCAATGATCCTACTTTAATGAAAGTTGAATCATCGACTTTAAGATCCAAAGAACCATCCTTATGAGATTGCTTAACCTTAGAGGTAGGTGTCCCAGATGATCTCACAGATCTCCATAAAGAAATAGGTCTCCGTTTAGACATCCTTTTCTTCCTCCTACCTGGTATATAAATTCCCATACATGGTAGCTCCTCAGAGTCATCATGAACATCTGTAGCAGGAATGGAAGAAGTAGACTTAACTGGAACAGCACCTCTCAATTCATACATTCTCTCAAGCATCACTCTGGCCTTCTTAGCTTTAGCAGCTGCTATTTCAGCTTTCCTACCCATCTCTTCTCCTTCTTTATCAATTTGTGCAACACTAGGCAATCTTGTAGAAGAAACAATATTAGGTTCGTGATTGAACCCTTTCGGTGAACATATAGCTTCGATAGATGCTTGGAAGGAACAACGGAGAAATCATCTTGTGGTGTAACATCATCAAAATTATCTACAATCTCAACTTGTCTTAGGTCTCTTTGCTTGGAGGAACATCCGAATTACCGGCACTCCTTCTCTTTTTAGAAGATGGTGCGACATACTTCATAATCCTTTGATACATTCTCGCAAATCATCATCGGTAAAGCCCGGACTTGTTTCTTTTCAAACCGAATTAAAGATAGTAGAACTGTGATAAAGCACTACAGTTCTCATGTATGCTTTCATTTGGGCAGCAGTGGGTGGTCTCTCTCTTTTAGCTTTAGCTTTTTGTGCATTAAGAGCTTTCTTTTTGTCAGCTGCAGCTTGCTTTCGTTTTTGTCCAAGGGCCACCATTTGTGCAGCAAAATTCTCACTGTCAAAGTCTGCACCTAAGATACTCTGAGCAAGTGTATGATCTGATGCAGCTTGATGAATATAGACATCCCATTGATCATCAGTGAGTTGAGTAGACATTTCATCAATTTCTCTTTGTCTCTCAGGAGGCAAATTAGAAGTAGACTCAGCTGCAAGCTTTTGAGCCAATTCAGTACTTTTCTTCATCTTTGCACACTCAGCTAACAATCTTTCTTGTTCTTGCTTTTCCTGTTTACTCACAAGATCTGGACCAAGCTCATCTTCAACCATTACAACTTTCTCTTTATCAGTAGACTCCCTAGCAGACTCATTATCGAAATATCAACAAAGGGACTTGGAAGAAACATCCACATTAGCATCGGAAGAAACATGTTGAGACGGATCTTCAACGGTGTGGAAAAGACATCAGCATTTGGATCCAAATTAAAGCTTCTTCCTGCAAGAAAACTTGATGATCATCTTGAAGGTGTAGGACATGATGGTGCTTGAACGGATGTATCTTGACGGTGTATAACCAACATCTTCCATTTGTATATCATCGGTTGTAATATGTTCAACACTTGGTTCCTTTGAAGCTTCGGAAGAGATCCTTATTCAAATAAGTTCTTCTCCTTCTTCTAGTAAACTGAATAGGTTCCTTATTCTTTGAAGATTCAGGAACAACTGATGAAGGAACATTAGTCTTTTGAGCCACATCAGCTAACATGTCAAGAGAACCAAATTGAGTATCCTCTTGCTCCTCATCAGAAGAAACCACTAGCCTCCTTTTGGTATGATGCCCAAGTCGTTCCTCTAAACTCTTAACCTTATTCTTTAACTCCACAATCTCACCACCAAGTTTAGATTTAGTCTCTGCAAGCTCCTTTTTTAGATCAGCAACCTCAGCCACATACATGTTCACTAGAGCATATACAGATGTAAGTGTAATAGGGTCCTCAGCTCCACCAGCAAATTGCTCGGTGGTAATGGGAGCTTCATTGGACCTTTCAGGAGAAACATGGTCATGCTCAATATTATCCGAACCTTCATTAAATGGTTCCCTAAATGGACTAGGTGTGGGCAGTCTATTAACTTCATGCTCAACCTCATCAGGAGTAACATGAATAGGTGGTGGACTAGGACTAGGTCTAGGTGAAGGTGTAAGTGGAGGTTGGTCAGGAATAACATGAGATGCTTCAGCAGTTGTAGAAGGGCCCTCATCAATGGCAAGCGATGGATTACCATCGGTGACAACATTGGTAGAAGGTGGGTCATTAACAACATTATCCTCATCGTGACCTCATTGCCTTGAGGCAACATAGCTGCTAGCAAAGGATGATGTGCCCCCTCATAATTAGTTCTCATTGAAGCAAATAGTTTAGAAGTTAAAGCTCCTATGGGACAAAATGCTTGGGCTTGGGTTGTAATGTCTAAAATCATTTGTAAAAACCTAGGGTACATCAAAAACTTATGCTTTTTCCTATGTATATTTTCAACCATATTATCAAAAATAAACTTAGAAAAATTATAAGTTAAACCCTGAGAAAGACATACAATACCACATCCCAGTTGAGTAGAAAATTGGTCCCATCCTCCTGATTTATTGCTTATACACTGAAGCAATGTGTGTACCAAAAACCTCCACATTGGGCAAAGCTGATTCTTGAACCATATATCAGTCCTTGTACTTTGGTATCCAATAGCTCTTAGCCCAGTAAGTATCTCCACTGAATTAGAGTGATAAACCCCATTCTCATCATCCAAACGAAGTTGTCTTCTAATCAACTCCTCTGTTACAACATACTCTGTTTCATCAATCATAGCCACGATCTCTGTGTCACTCCGTTTTGTAGCAGATGCCCAGAACTGTGTAACCAATGATTCATATATCACATTAGGAGAATGCGTTAAAGCATAATGAATCTTGGATCTCTTCAAGAACTCCACCATTGGCACATACAAATCATCACCCTTTGCTTTTCCCGGAAAAGCAACTTTGTTATGATCTTTCTTTAATTGAGCGCCATGTGTAAAATTGTAAGTTAGGGTTAAGAATCACACTGGCTGGAAGTGTTTTGAGCGTAAGTGTAGAGGAATCGGTTAATTTGAAGTAAAGATATGCGAATAATGGATTGGTAGAAGTTGCCCAAATTATAGTCAAAAATATCGGAACTTTTGTTGACCATATCTTACGTGTATTTCAACTCTAACCAATGACAAAGTAACACTTCAGCAGAAACACGGTCAATCTGCTGAAGTAATTCAATCAGCAGAAACCACCCAAGATAAAAGATATCATCAGTAAATATCTGGAGTGTTACTGTGCCACCCAACTCGCATTAAATTACATTAATCCTCGAATCCGTCTATATAACAATCCTAATGCACACTTAACACATATCATTTACCCCAATTTTCATCACAAACCCTAATTTCACCACAAATCACAATCAACCATAATCAACCATGAATACCAAACCGGAGGTTATAGATCCAACCTCTTCTCATCATCATCATCATCAGTGATGATACTAACCTATAGCGTCTTTATATTCCTCCACAAACATCACGACCTAGAAAATCCCTCTTTCTCCCTTCTTACGAAGATGGCGGTGTAGTGGATCCAAGTGAGTCTTCGATGACTCGATGACTCCACTAAGGAGATAACCACACCCTGACCTTGACACCTCAACCTCAACGGTGGTGTTGGCTCTTCTGCGCCATGGTTTGGTGCTTCATCTCATATCGTAAAGGGAAGGGCAAAGGAAGATGGATTGATTGCTTTTGGTGAAACCGATAGATGAAGCACAAAGGAAATTGTCATATCACACATCCATCTCTTGTATTCATCTTCATCATCTTCGTTTTCATCAATCCATCCTTCCCATTTTGATCCTTAGCTTCTTCGTCATCTTGGTCATGCATATCCGCGTTTGGAATAGATGATATGAGCTAGTCGATGATAGGAGTTAGAATAGGTTTAGTAGATCATGTATAGATATGAATCTTGTATTTCCATTTGAAGTTGATTGTAAGCATTGTGGTATAAAACGTAAACTATTTCTTGAATGAATGAATGAACAATTTAACTTGATACTTCTCTTGATACTTTATCTTGATGGAAACAATTTGCTTACTTGATTACTTTGCTTGATGAAAACATGACCATATTCTCGAATTAACCAATCTTGATGAACTTCAACTTATATATGCAATCGCAAAGAAAACACACAAACCAGACCAAAACAAACAAAACTCACAAAACATTAGTTGGTTAGTGTTAGCAAATATACAAACTAATATACAAAGTTTACAACAATAATCCTCCCCTGAGGCATATGCCTCCCCTGAGGCCTATGCCTCCCCTTAAACTTTGCAGTTAAGGGTTAAGCATCCCAATATGGACCACAAGGTGTTGAAACCTTGGTCCATCAAAAGCCTTTGTTAACAAATCTGCCACATTATCATCAGTGTGAATTTTAACCACTTTGATCAAATGTTTTCATATGCATCTCTTATAAAGTGGTGCACGATTTCAATATGCTTAGTTCTCTTGTGAAAAGCTGGATTTTAACTATGCATATGGTACTCGATTATCAATAAAAATTGTTGTGTTCATGAAGTTAAACCCATAATCCAACAATTGATTTTGTATCCAAAGAACACATCACGACAATTTGCGGTGACAACATACTACGCTTGATAGATGAGGTAGCCACAATAGTTTGTTTCTTGCTTGCCAAGAAATCAATCTCTTTCAAGGAATTGGCAACCTCGGTTGTGGATCTCTATCGGTTGCACCGGCATAATCACTATCACTATATGCTTCCAACTTAAAGGAGACTCTTTTGGGTACCAAAGGCCTAAATGAGGTTGGCCTTTCAAATACTTAAAGATCTTCTTGTTGCATTCGGATGGGAAGCAAGTGGGTGACTTGATGTCTAGAACAAGCACTCACGACAAATGTAATATCGGTCTAGAAGTTGTTAGATACATCAATGAACCAATCATAGATCTGTATAAATGAACATTCACGGTAGATCGGTTCGGTGTTGTTCTTTGTTTTGGAGCTTCATAAGGTGTTGTGGCGATCTGACACTCTCCATTCCAAACTTCTTCAAGATGTCCTCACATATTTATCTGGTGATAAAAATACCATCGAGTTTCTCTTGAACTTGGAGACCCAAAAGAAAGTAAGCTCCCCATAGCACTCATCATCGAAACTCTCCTTCATCGACTCCTCAAACTCCTGCACCAAGCCTCTTTTGTGGAGCCAAATATAATATCATCCACATAAACTTGCACAAGAATGATGTCGTGGAATTCTTCTTTAGGAAAAGTGTTTTATCAATGGCACCTCTTCTATAGCCATGCTTGAGAAATGATGAAAGCCTAGCATACCATGCTCTTGGTGCCTGATGTAGTCCATAGAGAGCTTTAACTACCTTGTAAACATGATTTGGATGATCTGGGTCTTCAAATCCTTTAGGTTGAGTGACATAAACCTCCTCTTCTATTTCACCATACAGAAATGCACCTTTAACATCCATTTGATATACCATGAAACCCATGTAAGATGCATAGGCCAAGAAAATACGAATGGCCTCAACTCTAGCAACAGGTGCAAACACTTCATCATAATCAATCCCTCCTCTTATCGAACCCACGAGCCACTAATCTTGCTTTGTTTTTAATCACAACACCCTTGCATCTCTTTTATTCTTCAAAATCCATTTTGTCCCAATTGCATACTTCCCTCGGTAGTGGGACCAATATCCAAACCTCTTGATTTTGGGCTGTTGCATCTCTTCTTGCATTGCTTCAAGCCAACTTGAATCTTCAAGGGCTTGAGTAACCTTGGTTGGTTCCACTTGAGAGAGAAAGCAAGCAAGCAGACAATCTTGAAAATCGTGTGATTGTCCCTTTCTTTGGTTTGAGACATAAGAGATAAAAGCTACTTGACCATATTTAGAACTTGTTACGGTGCCCCTAGTTCTAACGGTGCATTAGGATCACCAATAATATTGGTGCGTGGATGAGCAATGTTGATCCTTTTAGTAGCGATGGTGTTGACATCAATGGAGGTATCAAGATTAGTCACAGTTGGCTCAAAATCTTTGTCATAGGAAGGTGAGGTGAAGATGCCGGTTTGGGTTGATAATTACCAAGATCGAAGGACTTGGAAAGCGTGTATAAGGTTCCCCAAAGTGCATGGACACTCTAGTAGAAATGGGAGTAGAAACGACATGACCTTTGATTTGGTGATGATAGGAGAAAGCAGAATCCTTGTCGGTGAGATTATGATTTCCATTGCTTCTTTTGCAACCTCCCGACAATCCTCTCGACTTCTAGATTAGTTGCATACTCTGTTACGAAGCCTAGCAAGGTCCTCTGCATAGTTGGACTCATCTTCACTCTCATCGGTAGTAACTTTGGAAGTGTCACTGCAAAATTGTTAGGGAGAAAGAAGGTACAATAATAGGATGTTCATCATCCTCAAACTCACTATCGAATCGGCATTCATGGTAGCGGCCTTGTGGTGGGAGACTCTTGTGTACTGCATTTTGGTTAGCCACATGTCTAGAATAACCCAAATAATCGGTTAAGTAATCAAGGTCAAAAGACCAAACATGACCTTGTCCTTGAACATTAGGCTTATCTTCTAGAAATCTCGGGTTCAAAGTCTCCTCAATCTTCTTAGCATTAAATTGTATACCTATAAGCCTTACTATGAGCGAATAACCCACAATATATCCCTCATCGACCTTCTCATCAAATTTACCCGGTGGATCACTAGTATTCAAAATAGTCACTTGACATCCAAAGGTTTAAGGTAGTGAATAGCGGGAACTTTCCCATAGAAGTTCATAAGGTGTCTTGAAATGAGGTCTAGTGATGGATACCATTCGAGAACATAACAAGTTGTGCCAATTGCTTGATCCAAAACATAGTGGGTAACTTAGAGTGCAAGCATGGATCTTCTTTGCCTCTATCAGGGTCCTATTCTTTCTTTCAGCCACCCGTTTTGTTGAGGGGTTCTTGGAGTGCTATAGTCCCTTTTTATTCCTTTAGACTTACAGAGTTCTATCAGTACAACATTCTTGAACTCTGTCCCATTATCACATCGGATTCCTTTAACCTTTTTGTTCAGCTGATTTTCAACAAGGGTAATAAACTCTCTTAAAACTGGAGATGTTTCATCTTTTGTTCTCAGAAAGAACACCCAACAAAACTCTTTGAATCCATCGGTGATTACGGACAAAAGTACTTGTGATCAATCTGCGGACTTGAGTTGGACCAAAAGATCCATATCACGACAAGCGAAGAGGTTACGAGATAACGCTCACGTGCGATAATAGCTTTGTAAGAGGCTCGTGTTGCTTTCCTTTGTTGCGAGCAACACAGTTATATTCATTGGTGAAAACCTTTGAAGGAAGTCCTTCCACAAGACCCAGTTTAGAAAGCTTGTTTATGGTCTTGAAGTTCACATGAGCCATCCTTCTATGCCATTTGTAGACTCATCCGAGGATGCTTTAGCCACCAAACAAGTTAGGTCACCTTACGGTTGAACATCATTTAAGTTGAATGTGTAAAGATTGTGAGTACGAGGAACTCTCGTGAGAATTGATGTATCTTACGGTAGTTTGAAGTCTTTAGATAGCACAAGACATTCATCCTCGAGAGAAGAATACTTTGTTCTTGGTGTCACATATTTGTGAGACCGAGAACAAGTTGAAGTGTTGTAGTTCCTTGACATAGTACACATTCTCAAAGTCCGGTTGAGGTGTTTTGATGGTCCCTTTCGGTGATTCTACCATCACTTCCACCAAAAGTCACATTGCCTCCTCCTTCTATGGAGTGCGAAATTATGCATCATATCTACTGTTTCACGACATGCTTCTTGAGCAACCACTATCAACAATGCCAACATCCTTATGCTTAAGAGGATGATCCTACAACAACAACAAAAAAATATACAAAATATTAGTACACTATTGAGGCTCAAGTCATTCTTGACTTGAACACCTTGTGGATCATTAGATTTAGGCCATGCGGATTATAAGATCCACTATTGTTCTTGGGTTACCATTGATGTTTAGGTCCCTTTTGAGTCCAAGAACAACCTGCTGAGGGCTTCACAGCAGTATTCCTATACCCCTTCCCAGCATACATAGAGTCAACACATCCAGGCCAATAACCATGTTTAAAATATGAACTAGTAGGTTGCACATATGGTCTATTAACAGATCTTCTCCAAAGGAATGAAGAAGATTTATTATGGGTTGCCTGTGGAACATAAGGTGGTATATCATTAACATTGGTCCACATTGGTCTAGATTTCTGCTGATTAGCACATACACCCAGTCTTTGCTCATAAAAATCACAATCCTTAATCAAATGAAATTTGCTTCCACAAACAAAACATGTCTTCTTTTAGAAGATTTATTCAAATTAAAAGATGTTCTATTACATGTAAAAGCATTCAAACCAGAAACATTAAAGGAATTGTTTTTAACAGTATTATTATGCAAAGACTTAAAAGACAAGTCTTCAGAGGAAACTGGCTTGGAAGATGATTCCTCGTGACAACTCTAAAAGGCTTGTAGGGAGTCTTGGGTGCGAGGCTTGGGTGAGGTCTTGGGTAGGTCGACTTATCACTTGAATCACGGTGGCATAAAGTAGACCCTTGATCGGAAGATTTGTCCTTTGTCGAGCAAGAGACAAAATCATTAGATGAAGAATCGAGTGCAGCAAGTCTTTTGACTTTTGCCATAAAGATGATGTGATCCATCAAAGTCAATGATAATGGAAAGGTCAATGGGCATATGTATTCCTCTAATAGGTCCACGTCTGACATGTAAATCACCTTCTTTACATAATTAGCTAAACCTCTTTGGTGTAGTTTCGCCCATCATGCCTAGCTTCTAATCCTACATATTTTTGAAAACCTAAACCTATTGAAGATGTAGGAGATTGACTACTATAGATCTCTTTAGCTAGATTTAGACCGACTTTTGCCAATCGTTATGTCTAGCTATTTCTTCATCTAATTTTTCTTTCAACACATTGTTTTCGGACACCACATCGACTTTCAATTTCTCGGTCCTTTTAAGTCATTTTAGTACATTCTAGATCACTTTCTAACACCTAATCTTTTCATCATAAGCTATTTGATTCTTACGAAACCAAACCTTTTGTCTTTCTAATGTTTTTAAAGCTGTTTATAAGCTTCAACTTCAACATAGCATTCATTATATTTAGGTTTCAAAATATCATATGCTTCCTTAAGTTCATTATAACGTTCACTACAACCAAACAAACAATTTTGTACACGAGAGATGCCCATCAAGGCAATTTGATCATGCCTATCTTTGAAGTATGACTTGCTAGCAACCCAATATTCTCGGCACGAACTTTCATCATTCTCTGCTCATGTAACTTCCGATCGACATTGGCATCCATAGTGACGAGGCGGTGAGGATCCGACCCTTGAAGTTCCGGCATCCCTTTGATTCTGCGATAGGAAGAGTATCTTACCTCATCACCGACCTTCCTATCCTTGCATTCTCGGAGAAGTGACCCATCGATGACATGTAAAGCACTTGACCTTCTTTTGTCAAACCTTCTTGGATCTCTTCCACGAAACCAAACTTCCTCCCGACCTTACGCTCAAATCTCTTGATGTCCATAGAGCATGGCCACTTGCCACTTCAACTTCATCTCTTCCATATCCGGTGGATCCACTGTTTGAAATCCTCATATGCAAGTTCTTCTTTGAGGGTCATAATCGACAAAGAAGGATCCAAGCACATCTTCCATTATACCACTAGTTTTAGATTGAGAACTTGATGGAGTGGTAGTGTAAGATGATGATGAGTAAGTTGGACTTGGAGCATGGATCATCTTTGGGGTGGAGGCCCCAACAAATGTTGTGTGACTAGCGGTGGATGATGAGCGGAAGGACTTGACATCATGCTCAAGAGCTTTAAGCTTGTTGTCTGACTCATCAAAGGTAATCATATCAAGCCCACCTTTAGTTTTGAAGGCAATGCTTACTTGTAACCGGGATTGAGGTAAAGATCGCAAAAACTTGGAATTGCAATCATCATTATCGGCTTTGCCTTAAGGTGATTCAATGACTTAAAATCTTGTGAAACTGTCATAGCCCTTGTGAATTCCTTCCTCTTGATTTGAAATTCTTCAAATTTGTTGTCTCGACATCGATTTTCTCATTCTCTAGACTCCTCATTCCTCCAAACTTGGCCTTGATTGCCAACCATATATCCTTAGCATCTGCATGAAGTGAAAATCACTCAAGTGATCCTCGGGAATAGCTTGAAGAAGAATTGTTTTAACTTTGGTTTCTCTCGAACCTTGATAACTCTTGATGATTTGGGAGGAACATAAATAAGATTACCATCGGGATCTGTGGTAGTTCTCTTCAAATTGTTCCCTTCCTTACAATCTCCATAGATTCCAATCAATGTTGGAGATCGATTCGCATCTTCATTGCCCATAAATCGTACTCCTCCTTCTTGAGGTATGGAAACTTAGCATTCTTTGTTCGAGAGACTTAGTTGTTGCGGATGGGTGGTGTTTTGGTTGTTGGTGACTTGATATCATCTTGATCCGGGCATGGTGAATGTTGTTTTGGTTGTATGGGTGTTTAGAAAAGGCATTCTTAGTATCGTAGAGACTCTCAGAGGCTCGATACCACTTGTTGAAACGTTAGACCTTGATAGATCTTGAGCACTCGTAGATCGTTAGTATTGCTTATGTAATCACAAACAAACTAATAGAAAATCTCTACAACTTGTATTCTTTAGCGGAAATCAAACACAAGTACAAACACGGATAACTAAGAACTCGTTGATCCTCTATGGATCTTTATATTACTAAAACTTTGTTTTCAACTCGTACATAATTCATACTATTGTGTTCCTTTTATAGACAAGGAACCCTAACTTGTTTCTAAAGCGTATAAACATAAAACTAAATAAGATATACATAATCACTTCCTAATAAAGCTCATGCATATCCTAACTAACTATAGAATACGCGGAATAACTATCTCATGAAACCATCTACGGTTTCACTACTTATCCATTCGGATTATCTTATTGAGAATCTCTACTTTGCATAATTCCCAACACGTTCTTGCTTAAAATCGTTCCTTTTCACATTTAGGTCTTTTAGAAGCAAATTTACGGAATGAAGCATTTTTGGCGAAAAGGGCGAAAACATGAAGAAAAAGACAAAGTAAAAAAACAAGGAAATTTCAAAAGCGGACGGTGTCCCAGCGTCAAAGGCGACGCGTCGCTTACATGGTGTTCAAATACTCTCAGCGGCGGCTCGAACTTATTTTGGTCTTAACAAGTGACGACGTCACGCCTTATTCAATGAGCCGTCACTCTTTCATTTTACAGGGCGACCAAGACTTTCCCAAGACGGCGTCGAGAGCAACCAGACGGCGTCACTACTTTCTACCGGCCGTCCATTGATGACTTAGCAAAGATGAAACCCTAATAACGGCGATCGACGGCGTCATCATCAAAGCGGCGCCGTCGCGGTTGTAAATTCTATATATAGACCTCGAATTTTCTGCATTAGGTGTGCATTATTTTGGAGAGCAAACCCTAGTTCATTTGAGGTCCGACTTGGACAGTATTTTAGGGTTTCAAACCCTCTTTTACACTTAAAGATAAATTTGTTTATCCAATCTATCACCATGTTTCATCTATGTTTGATTGTTTGTTTGTGTTCTTGCTTATCTATCATGTATAACTAAATTAGTTAGTGTTTGCTTAGATACAATGAAACCTAGTTATTGATTATTGTTAGGTTGTCTCTTGTTCTAATTGTTAGACGCTGGATTAAGGAAAACTGGCTTCTTCTTTAATTGTTGTGAGCTTGAACGTCCTAAATAGTATAAAGCCTTAGAGTGCACTATAGGCTCTCATTGTGTTTATTGCGTGAGTTGTAGCTTAAGGATAATAGGATGCTCGGGGGGAGATACCTCGGTACTTGGCGATCCCTGGTGTTCTAGAGGAGAGTTACGATTCATAGAATTGGGGAATTATGCACCACCCTATGACTAGAACATGGAATACAACGCATCAATTAGGACAAGGATGTGACAATTCAACCGACCAATAAAAGATAACTAGGGAGTAAGAAAATCTGAGTGAACACGTTTTTAATTATCATAAGAACACACTCCTACAATCCATAGCTTTTACTTTTATTTAGTTTAATTAGTTTTAATTTAATTTGTTAAGTAGTTTAATTGGTAAATTACCAAACCCCCACTCTTCAAACCCCGAGATTTTACTTGCTTTCATAAAAAACATAAAAAGACTAAAAAGAATCATCCTCACCTTACCTTTTCGTCATACATCTCTACTAGCATCTCTAATCCCCTAGAGAACGATCAACCCTCTGGGCTTACCCATACTACACTGCAACGATTAGATACACTGCCTAGTGGGTTGTAAAGCTTGCTCGCGGAAAATGAAGTCTTTCGACCCCGAACCACGCATCAGTCTCAATGGTTGGGTGTGGGTTTATTGGTTCCCGCAAAAATAATAATAAGCGTATCAGAGAAGATACGGTCAAGTTGCATAGTTAAAATTATATTATTTTACAAGTGTCCCTCAAGTTGAGTGTCGGGGTTCGGTTGGGTTAGATTAAAGTTAAAATGTTGCTGGAATATGCCCTTGAAAATATAACGCAAAAGGGGCGTTAACCTAAGCATTACGGGTCAAGGGACGCAATCGGCCTCAAAAACCCAACTTTTGAACTCATGGCGACGATTTTCTCAAGTTTGGGGCCTTGGCGATGCTTTTGCGCAAGTTTAAAGACCAACGGTGTATTTTTGTCCTTATATTTTATTCTTTGTACAGCATGCTTCGTTGAATGTTTTCTGTTGTACGTAAACTTAGTAATTACTACTAGTGTAGCATCATCGTTAGTAAAAATGAAGTTTCAATGGCATTGCAGGGTCATGTCCGCTAGGGTTGTGTATTTAAAGATAAAGCAATACAGGTCCATGTACGATCCTATAACGCCAAATTATCCATAGATAACATGTTTAAAAAACCTGTCAAAATTTATATAGACAACATTTTTCAGTGGGAGCTTTGATTCACTCTCACTCAGAAACTGATCCAATTATAACATCTAATTTCCATTTTTGTGAATATCCGGTAATTCGCGTAGAAGGTACTGAAATTATTGTTGTTAGCCTATTAATGTATTTAAACGCACAATTCACTGGTAATACCGTACGTATGAGATTTGAATTCAGTATCTCTTATTTAATTTTCTTCTTTGGTTAGCATTCTACATCATTCAGGTAAATTATTTTTATGAGACGAGACATGTGTCTGCAAATCCTTAGGGCCTCATGGCAAATGCCAGAAGGTTCTGCCTTTGAGCACACTCCTTTGTTGGGACACATTAATCATAACATGATGATGTATGCTTTATATGATCCATGCTTTTGCTTGTGCTGCAAACTGCCACCATCATGGGACCAAAATGTGTTTCATCTAGTTAATCCTAATTAATTAAAAACTCAGAGACTCCAACGCTGTTTTCTGTTCAAATTTTACTAGAAAATCGAGCATTTAGTTATAAACAATGAGAGCCCTAATAACCTATGTATACTGTTTTGAGCTAAGGACACTAAATTTTTTATTTTCATTGAAAAGCATGTATCCGGATGAACTCTCGCATGTCTATCTTAGGAGCAAGGATAATGACATTGGAACTCTTGCATGTTGATCACATGCCATTTTCGTCGCGACCACTCTTTAGAAATTATTGGTAGCTGATTAACTAGTATCGACTTCTTACCATTTGAAAGTTATCATATAAATATATATGTAGCTCTGTACGTAAAGTAATCTCCTGATGCAACGTACACCGGTATGAGATAAAAATCATAAAACTGATAGGCAGCCAGCTTCATAAAACAAGAATAGATTCAATAAAGGCGTTCAAACAAATGACTTGCATTTCCTTATGCTCCAAAAGTGTAACATGTACTCTACTCCAATTGTAACTCACTTGTTGATAATATTTTATGCATAAAAGTACACTTGTACCCTTTGAGAATACTCTTAAAAATAAGATAGATTTTTGAAAATTTCACCTATATGTTTTACTTTAGGATCAAATAGTACAATGAAGTTTCACTGAAACACTGAAACTCATGTGAGTGACCCCCATGATATAAGAATTGAAACCCTAGTACAGCAAATACACATCAGATATGTAAATTAGGCCTCTCAATTTGGCAAGTGAAAGGGACTTCCATCATCATGCACCATTAATGCTCATCATGCATCTTTATCTCTGTGCCACACATATACATACATATACTATATCTTATACACATGTGTATACATAAAATAATAACAAGTGAATATAATTAGGTACATTCAGTGGGCTACAGCAAAGAGCTAGCAATGTATTATCATATTAAATAAGTGAATAAAAAACAAAGTAGAATGAGCAAATTATGAGTCTCTAGATTATCAAGTGGAGTTGAGGTGTTGATAAATATTCTTCTTCTTCCTGTGGCACATTCACCAAGGGGAATGTTTTAGGGTCCCTCATTTGAGCATAAAGTTTTTGGTTAAAAAGTAGTGTTCTTGTCAGATCTTTATCAAAGTGGAAACAAGAAAATTGGAAACTATATTTTAAAGGAAACATGGCATGGTAAAGTAATCATTATTCACTTTGGAAAAAAAAATGGAGTTAAGTTGAAAAAAATGACCAAACATCTTGCTATACTAGCTACTCAAGTATGGTATATTATGTAACAACTTTATATATGGTGAAAACATGAGAATCAATAAAAAAAATTGCATGATGCAATGGATTATTAGTATCTAGAAACTATTTAATTTCGATATGGAATGAAGTAGTTGCGGTGTAACTTTCAGTTGAAGCAGGTGAAGCAGTTTCAACTTCTACATATAAGTATATACATCACTATGTGATCTTATCTATTTAGTTGTTACACTTTCATACACACTCAAAAAAGTGAAAAACACACACACAAAGTGAAGATGCATGCTAAAGTAACTTAAATTCCTTGAGCAATAGATTGAAAAAAGATTTGAAGTTTGTGTGCAAGATAGTACAATATATATACTACCAAATTAGTAAAGGTGTAAACAGAAAACATGCATACACATTTGCACAAAGAAATTTAACCAAATTAATACAAATTGTACATCATACATTATTAATGTTTGTACCCCAAAGCCAATCAACCAATGATACACAACACTTGGTTTCTCATCTTCTTAGTTTCAATTCCTTCTGTCATATTACAAGTACATGAATTGATCCCCCTAAAAATCCGGGCATCAATTGTTTTCTTGATCACCGTCTTCGATTTCTTTAATGCACAGCTTCTGATCATGCATGTTGATCATCTCATTCTTCAATAATGGTTTAAGATCCTCTTAGATGAAGATCATGATTTGATATATCAATCAAGCTAGTTCGCTAAACATAAGAACGTTTATAACGAAAGAAGAGAGAACCAAATATTAAGTGTACGATCCTATCTAGTTAGTTTCTCAAGAAATCCAAACAAGTAATAGAAGAAAGAAACAAATTAAACCCCAAAAGATTGTTGTTTCAACACTATAGATCGATATAGATATAAATATATATAATTGATTACCATGAACCTCCTCCTAACATTCCACTCCAAAAGCCATTGGTATCACCATTCTGATCTCTATTTTCATCAGCATTATGATGTCCATCATTCGTAGTTGTTGCGCTTGTTTTCAGATCTTCAAAAGGAAACAAAAGCCTCCCATTTGAACCGTCATGGATGCTGCTTCCATACGTGCCTCCACCGCCATTATTTCCTCCCATTCCATCCAACGAAAAATTAAGCGAAGGAATTTTGAACTCGGGCATTGGAATCATCATCTGTGCCGACGATGAATAAACCGAATTGGGATCAGGATTTGGAATTGGCATGAAGGAACTCATCATACCCCTTGATGTAAGTCCGGTCAAGAGTTCCAAAGCTGATTGTTGAGCTGAAGTAGTACTAGTACTTGTGGTGGTATTTTTGGTGGCATCAAAATTAGGTACTTGAATAAGCTCAGAAATAGTCTTGAAATCATTGTTTGAAGGGAAGCCAAGATTAAGATCTTGACCATGTTCATGATGCATCATCCTAGGGTTTTGAGAAAGCAGTGGTGTTGGAGCATGAGGTACAACAAGGTCAGGAAGCTTTTTGGACATTGAAGAATGAGATGATGATATAGAAGATGATGACCTTTTGTTCTTCCTTGAACCACCACCAACAGGAACATTTCTAAGGGATCCACCTTCTGTCCAATACCTTCTACAAGTCTTGCAAAAGTATCTTGGTTGCGAAAGGCTGTAATTGTTGTAATAACAAAACTTTGTGTTTGTAGAATTGCATCTTGGACAGTTGATGGCTGCTTCTTTTTGTGGTCTTGCAACCCTTCTTTCCAAAGATGGTGAGTTTGAAGATGGTTTTGAACATGAATTCGTACCGTTTTGTGCTATTATTTCATCGATAGGCTTAATCGGTATCTCCTATTTATTTAGATAACATCAATAAAGCAAAAGGAGAAATAATTTGCAATAAAGAAAAGATAAAGACATAAAGATCCAAAAACTTTAAGATTTTCAGACAAATGAATAGAACAAAGGAGACTCCTTTATACTTTTCAAACATCCATATAAACCAGTCTTCAAGATAACTAACTTACTTGATCTTTTCATAAATACAAGTCGACCCTTTATGCACATATATATCTACTCATAAACTCACACACTCTTTTTTTTAAAGAAAAACTATGAAATAACTAGAGATCAAAAACAAGATCACAAGATAGTTATTCGGAAGATCAAAACCTTGCAAATTTTTTTCTAGCTTCTCGCTAGTTTTCAAATGAAATCTTTTTGTTGTTCACCGAAAAGATATTGTACTTCTTATTATAGATGATCATAACCAATTTACAGAAGCAAAGGTCTAGATTATTGGTTTGATCTAGATGCATGAATGTTATGAAATGAAAATTTTAACAAAAAACAAGTTATGTATGTAAAAAAAGGCTTATTTTTGGTAGGTAATAAATTAGGGAATTGAAGATGATGAAGAAGTTTAAAGATGTAGCTATGTACCTGTGGCCAGTGAGCCGTATCCATGGCTGAAAGAAGCAGCAAATAGAGAGAGATGAGGCTTTACTTTCCACTGTTTTTCAAAAAGCATATAAAGGAATTTTTGAGAGGTTTGTGTGGTGCTTTTGGTGTGTGTATTATGTATGTAGGTCTAGCTTTTCTAGAAAGATAAAACAATGCATATCATAAACTAACTTTTCATCTCTTTTCTTTAATAATAACATAAAATTAAGAAAAATCATTTTCAGTTTTGACATACATGTCCATCATTATAAATTTATAATTCTTAAGTCATTATACTATTTATTTAGTGGTTTTCCTAAGCATCATGGAAGCCACTATAACCATAGAATTTGTACCCTAACAGTATCTATATGGTTTAATTTGACAAGCTTTAACCACGTGTTCAGCGTTAAAAATACCGGGTCTTCCAAAGAGGAGGTCGAGGTTCGAATCCAAATGGGAGCTGATCCTCTTGTGGCCACGAAGGTTTTTTGCGTCGACTCGAGGGCTATCCAAAGGGTAGTTACTCGGGATTAGTCGGCTCATGATGTCGAGTCGAAACAGCTTAACCCAAAATAATAAATAAATAAATTTGAGAAGCTTTACGTACAACCATGATTTGTACCCTAACAGTATCTATGTAGTTTGAGAAGCTTTACAATCTATGATGAGTCTGCTAATATATTTGGTGGTGGTAGAAGTTTGAAGATGAGTATGATGACTATGAAACGATAACTATGCGAAGCAGTTCGTGATCTTCCGAGAATTTGGATGCCTTTAATGCCATGTATGGCGCAGAGTTTCAGTCCTGGAAGTAATCTTATTCGTTGTGTCATATGTTATCATTTGAGTAGTGGTTTGTTTCTTGTTTAGAAAATAGGAAGTATCTTGTTATGTAGCTTTTACGCCTATATGTAACGGTGATATATGGGATTTCACTCATATACATTGTACTTAAACATTTATTTGGTTAATATATTTGGGGGTGCGGGATTACTCCTTTACCCAAAGAGAAGCTTTACAACTAAGTGGTTGAGGTTCAAATTGAACTAGAATTGTTTAGCAGTTTGCTTTTCTGTAACAGTAGACTATATAGTTTTTAAAATTGTACATAAATCGCCGAAATAATAGCTAGAGTTCTAATTTATCTCCGAAAACCATCAAGAACCTAAACAAATTCAAGAATGTATAGTAACACTGTTGGTATGTTAAGTTTTAAGTTAACTGTGCCAACTTTTAATTAGTGAGTACATTGAATTAAATCATGTATACTATTCTTAACAAATTATATTTATTATACTAATTAGTTCATTATTCCATAGCTAGGAATTAATGAAAACAAATGTGAAAAGGGATTTTAATCATTTATTGTATGTCTAAAAACCATGAAACCAAAAATAAAGATAAAAACACACATGTTAATGTACAGGGACCATGCATGGGTGATAATGTAGAATTTTGAATTAAAGGCTGGTAATATTTTGATGGGGTGTTGGAATTAGCTAAGTGTGTGGGGTAATATTTATATTAAATAAAATACCACAAGTGAAGAATGTTCTTATTTTATTGCGTAGCTAAGTGCTTGTAGTTTTCTGTTTGGAGCTAATGCCTTCTATTCTAGTTTTTTGTTTGCATAAATAGTTATATAGATTATTCTTTGAGCTAACTAAACTGAATGATAAGGAAGATGGAATGAGTCGAGTCTTTCAATACATAAACAAATAATATTTAAAACCGGCCATGTGAAAGTAGATTTCCTCTCATACTAGGGTTTAATTTCCTCTCAAAGCGTATATCAAAAAAGTTATAACCAAATAACATATTTGTTGTATGGAAGTTCAATACTTAATTGATTATTATCCTTAACTGGTAATTGGTTAATAAAACAAACTAGCGTGGAGGATGCATAGGATTAATGTAACCTAAATTCCACCATACTATACTTTGTCTCTGCCAGAGAAAACCTATTGAAGCAAGGCTACTGCCACCTTAAATTGACAAAACTAGATGGAAAACCCTACTTTCAATCAAAGTTAATATCGACTCTTCATGTATGTCTTGATTTGAATCGGTTGCCTACTAGGTGTAACTTACACCATCGAGAGATGAGAGATCGAGTTAGAATCTACCGCGCGATGAGGACTTGAAGCATTCCATAATATCTTTATTTGTTGATTGGATGATGGTCGTGGATGGTGGAGATCGACCTCTTTCCCTCTGTCCTTGGTGACTTAATATCATGGTTGTTCAAATCATCTTTTGGGTCCTCCAATTTAATTTGGAGGTATAAGATCTGTGTTTGCTTCAACTAAAAACCGGCAAGAAAAGACACACTTCTTGATAAGATATTTTTAACGACATTTGTATAAAAAAAACTTACAAAAAACAAAAAAAAGTTACGTAAAGGAGGATAAAGCATTATATGGGTCGTTAAACCAGTCAATCTAGTTTAAAGATGCATTTTTGTCCCTAATGGATATCCAAGTGGAGGAAAAAAGCTTGATGTCGTTGAGTACGAGCTACTTTGTTGGTCTTTTATATTATTTCATCGATAGGCTTAATCGGTATCTCCTATTTATTTAGATAACATCAATAAAGCAAAAGGAGAAATAATTTGCAATAAAGAAAAGATAAAGACATAAAGATCCAAAAACTTTAAGATTTTCAGACAAATGAATAGAACAAAGGAGACTCCTTTATACTTTTCAAACATCCATATAAACCAGTCTTCAAGATAACTAACTTACTTGATCTTTTCATAAATACAAGTCGACCCTTTATGCACATATATATCTACTCATAAATTCAAACACTCTTTTTTTTTCTAAGAAAAACTACGAAATAACTAGAGATCGAAAACAAGACAAGACAGTTAATTATTCGGAAGATCAAAACCTTGCAGTTTTTTTTCTAGCTTCTCGCTAGTTTTCAAATGAAATATTTTTGTTGCTCACCCAAAAGATATCGTACTTCTTACTATAGATGATCATAACCAATTTACAGAAGCAAAGGTCTAGATTATTGGTTTGATCTAGATGCATGAATGTTATGAAATGAAAATTTTAACAAAAAACAAGTTATGTATGTAAAAAAGGCTTAATTTTGGTAGGTAATAAATTAGGGAATTGAAGATGATGAAGAAGTTAAAAGATGTAGCTATGTACCTGTGGCCAGTGAGCCGTATCCATGGCTGAAAGAAGCAGCAAATAGAGAGAGATGAAGCTTTACTTTCCACTGTTTTTCAAAAAGCATATAAAGGAATTTTTGAGAGGTTTGTGTGGTGCTTTTGGTGTGTGTATTATGTATGTAGGTCTAGCTTTTCTAGAAAGATAAAACAATGCATATCATAAACTAACTTTTCATCTCTTTTCTTTAATAATAACATAAAATTAAGAAAAATCATTTTCAGTTTTGACATACATGTCCATCATTATAATTCTTAAGTCATTATACTATTTATTTAGTGGTTTTTTCCTAAGCATCATGGAAGCCACTATAACCATAGAATTTGTACCCTAACAGTATCTATATGGTTTAATTTGACAAGCTTTAACCACGTGACTCAGCGTTAAAAATACCAGTCTTCCAAAGAGGAGGTCAAGGGTTCGAATCCAAATGGGAGAAAACTGATCCCCTTGTGGCCACGAAGGTTTTTCTGCGTCGACTCCAGGCTATCCAAAAG
The DNA here is from genome assembly GCA_022545495.1 of Chrysanthemum lavandulifolium. Taxonomy (NCBI): domain Eukaryota; kingdom Viridiplantae; phylum Streptophyta; class Magnoliopsida; order Asterales; family Asteraceae; genus Chrysanthemum; species Chrysanthemum lavandulifolium. The sequence goes on from CM040246.1 coordinate 24,708,130, forward strand.
GGTAGTTACTCTGGGATTAGTCGGCTCGCAATGTCGAGTCAGAAACCAGTTAACCCAAAAATAATAAATAAATAAATTTGAGAAGCTTTACGTACAACCATGATTTGTACCCTAACAGTATCTATGTAGTTTGAGAAGCTTTACAATCTATGATGAGTCTGCTAATATATTTGGTGGTGGCCAAGAGTTTGAAGATGAGTATGATGACTATGACTTCGATAACTATGCGAAACAGGTTCGTGATCTTCCTGAGAATTTGGATGCCTTTAATGCCATGTATGGCACAGAGTTTCAAGGTCCTAGGAAGTAATCTTATTTCGTTGTGTATATGTTATCATTTGAGTAGTGGTTTGTTTTCTTGTTTAGAAAATAGGAAGTATCTTGTTATGTAGCTTTACGCCTATGTAATAATGATATATGGGATTTCACCATATACATTGTACTTAAACATTTATTTGGTTAATATATTTACTGGGGTATGATTACTCACTTTACCAAAAAAAAGAAGCTTTACAACTAAGTGGTTGAGGTTCAAATTGAACTAGAATTGTTTAGCAGTTTGCTTTTCTGTAACAGTAGACTATATAGTTTTTAAAATTGTACATAAATCGCCGAAATAATAGCTAGAGTTCTAATTTATCTCCGAAAACCATCAAGAACCTAAACAAATTCAAGAATGTATAGTAAGACTGTTGGTATGTTAAGTTTTAAGTTAACTGTGCCAACTTTTTAATTAGTGAGTACATTGAATTAAATCATGTATACTATTCTTAACAAATTATATTTATTATACTAATTAGTTCATTATTCCATAGCTAGGAATTAATGAAAACAAATTTGAAAAGAGATTGTAATCATTTTATTGTATGTCCAAAGACCATGAAACCAAAAATAAAGATAAAAACACACATGTTAATGTACAGGGACCATGCATGGGTGATAATGTAGAATTTTGAATTAAAGGCTGGTAATATTTTGATGGGGTGTTGGAATTAGCTAAGTGTGTGGGGTAATATTTATATTAAATAAAATACCACAAGTGAAGAATGTTCTTATTTTATTGCGTAGCTAAGTGCTTGTAGTTTTCTGTTTGAGCTAATGCCTTCTATTCTAGTTTTTGTTTGCATAAATAGTTATATAGATTATTCTTTGAGCTAACTAAACTGAATGATAAGGAAGATGGAATGAGTTGAGTCTTTCAATACATATTCAAATAATATTTAAAACCGGCCATGTGAAAGTAGATTTCCTCTCATACTAGGGTTTAATTTCCTCTCTAAGCGTATATCAAAAAAGTTATAACCAAATAACATATTTGTGGTATGGAAAGTTCAATACTTAATTGATTATTATCCTTAACTGGCAATTGGTTAATAAAACAAACTAGCGTGGAGGATGCATAGGATTAATGTAACCTAAATTCCACCATACTATACTTTGTCTCTGCCAAGAGAAAACCTATTGAAGCAAGGCTACTGCCACCTTAAATTGACAAAACTAGATGGAAAACCCTACTTTCAATCAAAGTTAATATCGACTCTTCGTGTATGTCTTCTTCATTTGAATTGGTTGCCTACTAGGTGTAACTTACACCGTGGAGGGATCGAGTTATTAGAATCTACGGCGCAATGAGGACTTGAATCATTCCAGAATATCTTTATTTGTTGATTGGATGATGGTGGTGGATGGTGGAGATCGATACTCTTCCTCTGTCCTTGTTGCCTTAATATCATGGTTGTTCAAATCATCTTTTGAGTCCTCCAATTTTGGAGGTATAGGATTGCTTCAACTTAAAATCGGCAAGAAAAGACACACTTCTTGATAAGATATTTTTAACGACATTTGTATAAAAAAAACTTACAAAAAACAAAAAAAAGTTACGTAAAGGAGGATAAAGCATTATATGGGTCGTTAAACCAGTCAATCTAGTTTAAAGATGCATTTTTGTCCCTAATGGATATCCAAGTGGAGGAAAAAAGCTTGATGTCGTTGAGTACGAGCTACTTTGTTGGTCTTTTTATAGCGAAAATCCAATCGTTTCAAAACCTCCAAAGAAATCATAACGTGGTTTGGATAACAACATCAAACATCTTTTAGTGGGAAGGCGGTAAAGTCACCCCGTCCGCCAAATGAATAACTTCATTCAGATCCAAGAAGTGTATGTTTTGTGTTGGTATTAGAGTGTGATAATTATAAAAATGTTTGGATAATTCTTGAATCGTGTAAAATTCATTTTTCTGATACAATATTTCTACCTTATTAATTGCTTTTGGTTACAAGAAATTTGAACATGGATAAGACAATAATGAACACTCAATGTCTAGGCAAAAGAAAAAGAGCAAAATATAAAGAATTTGATGTATATGTTTTGTCATGAATGAAAGACCAAAAAATATGTTTATATAGTAAACAAAGTGACTTTTGGTAAAAAAATCACAACCCTTCATAAATGGTTACAACTTTTGGTGAAAAGCAACCATTTTTCATATAGAATTTCAATTTAGTGACACTTTATTAGCGATAACTTTTCTATTATTATTAAGATTAGTCACATCTATTGAATAGTTGCAACACCCTAGTGACAATAATCTATCACTACAAGTTTTACTAATCTATCATATCCAAAATCAAATTAATTAGTTTATTTAATTATGCACTCCGCATCTCTCAACTCATATTATAATTTAACTTGAAATTCTTTTGATCTTGAATGATTAAAAAAAAATGCTTGATGATATTAAACTTACCAATATTTTGTATCTTCTACCGGATAACTTTCCAAAATTCTTTAGCAAGCTCACAATTGACGAAAATGTGATCTTTGGACTCTAACTCATCCAAAGGAATATAAATCATTGACACACTTATCTAGGCTGAGTCGGGTAGGTATTCTTTGACTAATTAGACGCCAAGACGAGATGTTTTTTAGGGGTAAAAATTATTTCATTGAAATGGGACCGTGTATGAGGAAAGTGATGTTTTAATAATTTGAATTCTCATTTTCTTTTTTTCTTGAAGAGTTTGCTTTTGCGTTTTTGGATTGACAATAGAAATAGGACGTTAGTTAATAACTGGATTAATCGGATTACTGATAAATATTGTGCAGTAACAACGTTTTGTAATATCTCTTTTCTAGCTTCTTGCTAGTATTTTTCAATTTATATCAGTCTTGCTAAAAAAAAGACTATTAAGAAATATTTCAAGTAGATATTGGGTCACAAACTCATTAAATCCAATTCGGTTTGAACTTTCTATGATTATGTAAACTCAAGAGTTTGAAACTAATTTGATCTCCTCTTCAAGTGTGTCATTTCAAGGTGGTTTGTTGTCAAAACATGCATGTTAGAAATTTAGAATTCACCAACTCCATATGACCCAGGTTTGTTTTGAATACATGAGTAGTTTTGATAATCCAATTCGACAAGCTTAACAAGTACGTAGATTTGTCAAGTGTTTTGATGTATAAAAGTGTGGAAAAATAAATATATGATCTATCGTATAAGTTTGATATTCACACGGTGTTTAGTAACGTTCACTCAAAAATTTTAATAGACACAACATCTAATTGTGGTTGTGAGCGATAAAGACAATAAAAATTCTATGTTAACTGAAGACACTGTATAGCTTTTCTTTTTTGACAATAAAGAAAGTAGATATAGATAATTATTCTTAAAACATCCGAAATAAAGTTGTAATTCCTTTCTGGGACAAAAAAGAAAGTAATAATAGGTGGTCTTGTGAAGTCATACATGGAGTGATGGTTAATTTGACAAACATGGCAACAAAAATCCAATTTAGTTTGTTTTATCATGCCCTTTATTAAAGCAGCATGCATTGCATGTTAATATCAAAATTTTATCAAAAGTAACTCAGTTTCGCATGTTTCGTACGTATTTTACATATACCATGCGACAACTTTTATCTTTTAAGTGGATTATTTCTAGGATATAATTGTTTGATCCTAAGAACATGGTAAAATTCAAAAAGCTAGTAATGACTCATTTGACCCAACTCATTAAATCTAACACAGCCCTTCTTTGTTTTCTTCAAAGAGCAGAAAACATAAAGATGGTATATGTCTTTGTTTTGGTGGAAAATAACACTGGTTTCATCTGTGAAATGATATCAGGTGTTATAGGTATGCATGTATTTCTAGTCAAAAAGTATACATATACTCCCAAAAAACTTTTTCCTTAAAAAACAGCCTTGCTTCATTGACAGATTTTGCTAAAAATAGAAAAAAAACAGTCATGAATTTGCTTGTTTTGTCAGTACTTCTAATTGAGACCAACCCATTACTTTACAAATGCTAAATAGGATTGGGTTAATTGGTAGAGGTTTTAAATTTTATTCAAGTTTATAGAATCTACTTATTTTTATTTACTTTAATTTTATACATATAAGTTTGTTAGTTAATTAGAATCATCACGATCAGATTAGAAATTTTAACATGTGAAATGCATTTAGTCATGTTAATTTATAGTTTTTATATGTAAAAATATTTTTTTTGTTGATTCGATACAAGCGAGTGATTTTGAAAATAATTATATGATATTTTGAAAATAATATGAATTAAAGGTTACATTTTCAAAACTTTGAATCACGAATTTGTTTATATATAAACAACTAAAGAAACATTTTTAGGTCAAAAATCTTAAAAAATAAAGATTTAATAGTTAATTACCTAAAACTCATCACAAATACAATACAGAGTCCATATTCAAAAAAAAGTTAATAATTAATAGTGCAATTTACTTAGGAATATATTAAGCAATTAAATTAGTTTCTTGGCACATTGGCACCACTCCATAAAGAGAAAACTCCATCAACAAAGTATTAAAATAATGTCGTTTAAAAAAATGTTATGCAGATCAAGAAAAGCTAGTGGCACTTTGTATCTTTTATTGACTCGAGGATGACTCGATCGTTTTAAGGTTAATGATTAAGTTAACTTAGTGATTAAGTTACTGTAGTAGATTAAGAATAATGCTAAGCTGGATCATGGGGGGACACTATGTACGAGTATTTGTATAAAATATTTGGAGAACCAGATTCAAAGGGAGGGGTCCCAACTCAAACAACATCATACGCGCATGCATCAGCTGAGCCACTTTTGCCCCTGGTCCCATTCATATATCATTTCGCACCGTCCGATAATCACTTGAATTATGCAAGCGGCTGTGTCGCTTTTGACCGACTGATACGTAAGGTTTAAACTCACCGTCAAACAAACTCAACCGGATAAAGCTCTACTCACAAGTCACTTCAGTTACGTTTGATTTGCACTCGATCGATGTGTTTTGAATTTCAAAGCTCTCAGATTTTAGTGATGATACTTGTCAAATCAGCGCTACATATGTTTTGTGTTATTCGATCATGTTTAACGCGTTAGCTATGTATATAAGCTACAAAAATTAAGTAAATCGATCTAAAGTGTTGTTTAACTTAAGTTGTCAATCTAATTTCGTCACCTTTGGAATTTAGGTTTTAAACATGATCATTTGAAAACAGCACTAAACTAGTAAACAAACATAAACCTGGTTAAAAAAATCAAACTGGGATCACTCCAACCCTAATAGAAGTATTAGGCAGAGCTAGGGCCCAAATGTCGGAAAGAGGCTCCATGTTACCCTCTTATTGTTGTTTTCATAAATAAATGATATGTCACGTGATTGCCTCCCACAAAACACAAACTAATTAGCCTACAATGACCCCATTTTCTCTAGTGTTATTCCACCTCACTACTACCACTATCATCGACCATGGTTATGGTTTTTGACTTAAAGAAAATAGTGTGAATAGACTAATGATTAAATAACATGGAGTTTAGCGTTTTAACATTGTCTTTTACGTATTGTTTTTAGAGTGACACGTTCAAAAGTTTTCGGTTATAAATGTATAATGAGTAGATGATGCTCAAATATCAATAGTGGTAAAAAAATGTGATACATTCACATGCCATGAATTGAAAGGCGCTTTATAGTTAAGATATGGAAAGGAGTTTGAATTTTTCGGTTGGTTGCCGACTGAAAATCAATCACAATCGTCACCCCCACATTGCTTCCCACTTAAGCTTATTGCACATTCTTAGTAACATGTCAATACTATAGCCCGTGCTAAATTTTCGATACTGTTGTTCCTGAAATTTAGGTAAAACATGAATGTGTTGAAGAGGTTAAAAACAAGTTTTACACGAGACCCATTTGACATTAATAACATTATTCGTACCTTTCAACGTTTATAAAATTTATTAATAATGAACTAAAGAATTACAAGGAATAGTTGCGGAACATTATTCCCATTGAATGACAAATGAAACACTCCTTTTACTTGAATCAAAGCTTCCTAGCTTAGCTTATGATTCAAGGAGATGAAGACCCTATCACTATAATACATTTGTATTCTAGAACCGGGCTTGAGCCCATAACATATACAAATGACAAATGATAAATACGGGCTAACATAACTATCTCTTCGTTAAGCATTTTCTTATATAGGTGGGGGTACGAGGGTAACAAGTGGAGTTGTCAAGACGTGTCATGCATACAATGGAGAAGTACATCTTCCATTGAATGCTTCCATTCTTGGAAATGCAACAACTATACTTTAAGGAACAATGTTGACAACTGTTCACATCTTTATACCAACTCCTCGTGCTTGTTTGACATTCTTGTAGTTGCTTTTAACTTATCTTTCCAAGAAAGTTTAAGCTAATATTTCATGTTTGTTTTAAAGGCTTTGTTAGATCTCAGTACCTCTGATGTTATTTATAGCTCAAGTACTTTATTCACTGATACCGCATCACTGAGGCAAAGTGTTTCTTCAGTTGGTCTTCGACTTCTCTGAAGCTTGTTATTCATCGAGTTTTATACAAACGCACTGATTCTTCAGCTAGTAACATACTTACTAGTTCTTCAGTGAGTAACACACTCACTATTTCTTCAATGAGTAAAATACTCGTTGATTCTTCAGTGAATAACTCACGTTATTTTATGTTCAAATACTTGTCAGGGACAATTGGATCAAAATTTTGGCCCAACAATCTTCCCATGTTTGATTATACAAATAGCTTGAGTCATTATCTTCTTTGGTTCAGGACTTCACTTTCTGCCTCAAAAAGTGGTGTGACTTTCTTTTAGTCAACTCTGAAGATGACTCTCTAAGTGTATTCACTCATGGACTAATTGCTCGCTTTACACTTAGGTTATTTTATGTTTAAATCTTAGTTATTTTATGTCTAAATCCTAGTCAGAGACTCTTGAGCACTTAAATGGCTAACAATAAATCTTCCATGTTTGGATTAAAAAATAGCCTAAGAGCTTTTCAAATGTAAGTGAGGAAAACAATGTTGGTCCAAAAGTTTATAGATCCAAGTAGCCTTGAATGACTAATAGTAAACTTGAATAAATCCAATTTACTATATGAAGAGCTCTTTGTAAAAGCTTAATGTGTTAATGCGGAATCTTAACACACAAAGTATGAAGAACACAACAATTACTAACTTCGTATTTTCTATTAATTTGCTCAAAGGCTAATGCTTACAACTCGTACATTAACCTAACACCTTAGGAATCCTTTTATACACCAAGGAAACCCTAATTGACTAACAAACTTGTAGAAGGGTAAAGATATCTTCTCCTAAGATATCTCTACTCATACATATCTATTCCTAATATAACTCTAACAAACTATTCTGCTTTAGACATAAACAGACTTAACTAACGACTATGTGTTCTGCTAGACTTAACATCTTTAGTACTGGTAGACCTAACTACCAACAGACTTAAGTCTGGTCTACCAGACTTAACTACTAAAGCTACCAGAATTAACTCTAAAAAGACTTAAACATACTTAAATCTATTTTACAAAATATAATTCTCAACAATCCTCCCTTAACTTGATCTTCACTTGTGAACTTCAAGTTATTTTTAAACTTCTGAGGATCTTGGAATTATCTTTCATCTGCATCTTTGAGATTTCCTCCTTATAAGTTCTGTGCAGCATCATATCAGCAAACATTTAGCACTCCATGGTCTTTTCAGCAACTGTGACTATCTGTACATCAAACATGAAAGTTTCATACTATTCTCATCACTTTCAGGTGTGTGAACTCCTATGAGAGGTGAATCATAGAAAATTTAATTGATTTGATGTCTCTTTACCAATTACCCATCACTATTGGAGTAGCCAATGTTTTGGTGTATAAGACTATGGTACATTGATAACCATCTGATTGTTAGCAAACTAGCGACTATCAATGATTTGTTTAGTCTTTACCAAAAGCACGCACTTTTGGACTAGTCATGGTTTTCCTGAGCCTTTACCACAAGTCATGATCTTGTGGGCTAGCCAACTCTTCACCCACACAGATATGGTGAGTTGAACACCATACAATTTTTGGCAAATTGTCAGCCATAAACGGATATAAGATATCTTTACCAGAACCGTTTGCTCATGGATTAGTCAGTTCTTGTGTGGGTTAGACATGGTGAACTGATAACCATTTGTTGTGACAGTACAAAGTACTTTCACCAAGTGAAACCCCTCAAAATCCATTTTATTTATCAACTTTTAAAACCTACCTAACAACACTTAGAAAATTCTTCCAAACACTTAAAATTATTGTTGTTGAGCTTTTGATTCAATTAACCTCAAAAGCTGATAACATGCATCATCCTTTCTTTCACCAAGCAGCTTCTTCTCAAGCATAATCCTGCAAATCCTATTTGGAAGTGGATACTCCACTTCTGTTAGCATATAAATATTTGCAGTTTCTAATACCAGACGATGCGCTTGACAAGTTTGAAAATATCGCCATCTTATCACTTGTTCTTGACAGGCCAGCTTCCAGATTTCATCATTTGTATCTGGTGCTTCAAACATGGTTTTCAAATCTCCCCAGAGGACTTTCTTAAATTCTTCCTCAGGCCTCTTCTCACCATGTTTTTCCACCATTAGTGTATACAAACACTTCATGTCATCCCTAGACATATCACAGAGCAAACCTGAAAAATTAACATAAACATTACTGGTATAGTCTTCCCTTATCACCTGATAAGATGCCTTGTTGTCAGTCTTGATAATCTTGGTATTAGCAATCTTTGCAGCCATTGGACCCTCAGGGATAGTACCCATAGTGAACTCTTCAGATGGAGGCTCTTCTACCTTGTCCTCCATATAATCCTCCACTTCCTTCTTTGATTCACTCTTCTCTTTCTTGGAAGGTTTCTTTCCTAGAGATTTCCTTCTAGTTCACTTGATGATAGGCTTTTTGACTTCAGCTTATTTCTCCTTCTTTACAATACTGGGCTTATCCTCAAACTTTTCTACTTCAGCTACTTCTTCCACTTTCTGCTTTTTAGCTTCTTCAGACTGAAGGTTAAACCCTTTTCTCTTGACCTTAGAAGCTTCCATATCAGAATCCATTTGGACAAACCTGTTGACCTGATCAACCACCTTCTCAAATTCTGTTTTAAGTTCATGAGATGTCATCCTCCTCATTTGAGTAACCTTCCAGCTAGGATGTCCTTGACTCTTAATGAAGTTGATCATATACTCCCTATGTTCTCCTTTGATGAGAGGCTTGTTTTTCCTTTCCCTGTACCTTTGTTCTCTAAGTTTCCTCCTTTTCTCATTGATCATGTCAACCATCTTTCTGGCAAAGTTCTCAGCACGAATGTCTAGTAAAATTCCCTGTTTACCTCCAACTTTGCCCTGATAGTATCCCAATCTTCAAAAGTGTAGTACTTAGCAGATTCTAAAATCTCAGCCTGTTTTCTGCTGTTCCTCAGTTAATACTGGAGGTTGCTGCAAGGTTCTAGCCAAATATTCATCATCCATTTGTTGTCTTTCACGTTTGGCTGCAACAACTTCTTCTTCAGCTTTAATCCTGGCAATCTCTGCCATACTCGCCTCATCCTCTCTGATCTGTCTCTTGGTACTTTTGGGCTTAGGAGACTCTTGCAGTATTCCCCTTCTCTTTGAGGAATTTCTTCACCAGACTTAATATTTTCACTGGCAGACTTATCTTCATCATTGTTAGACTTAACTGCAGAAGAACCACCAAACTTAACTTCAGAACCTGTAGCCTCTATCTCTGATTTTCTTTTCTTCTGACTTAAATTCTTGGCTAAGATTTCAACAGCTTCTCGACCCTGAGGACTGATGGTCTCTTTAGAAGATTTCATTGGTGTTCTGAACTCAGATCCCCTTCTTACTCCATATTCCTCCCCTGTTTGGGAGAATTTTCTTCCTTTTCAGAATCAGTGATTTCAATTCCTTTGGCTTTGAACTTTGCCTCCAACTTCTTGACCTTCTGAACTAATCTAACCACAGTATCAGCTTGAGCCTTAGATGACCTCTGTAGATCCTTTTCCACTCTTTCAATTCTGGTTAGAAGTTGATGAATTAGACTAATGAGCTCCTCTTGAGATAGAGTTGCTGGATCTGATGCAGTAGGAGTTGGAGGTTTGGAGTGAGGAATTTCAGGTGTTTCTTCCTCATATACTGGTGGGGAAGGTGGAGGTGGAGTAGGTATCCTCTGTGGTGATGGTGTTGGAGTCCTTTGAGATGATGGGGTTGGTGTCCTTTGTGGTGATGGAGTGGGTACCCTCTGTGCAGGCTCTTGTGGTTGATCTTGTTCCTCAGGTTCAGCAGTAGCAGATGTACCTACAGGGTTGGTAATACTAGACAACATAGCAGGCAACAAAGGCCTGTCAACCCCTTCAAAGCTTCTTTTTATATTTGCAAAAATCTTTTTGGTAAAAGCCACAACAATGTATTGTTGCTTGTTGGTTGTTTCAACATTAAGAATCATTTGCAAAAATCTGGGATACATTAAAAACTTTTCTCTTTATTGGCATGTGCAACCGTGGCATCAAAAATCATTTTGGAAAAGTTGAAGAGTCTACCAGTGGATGGACAGACCAATGCAGAAGCAATAGTGCTTCCAAATTGGTCTCATCCACCACTTTTAGAACTCAAGCAGTGTAAAAGATGGTGCACAAGAAAACGCCATTTAGGAGTAAAGTGACTTTTCCAGAAAGTAAAAGAGCCATCAGTAGGATATCCAATATTTTGAAGACCATTGAAAAGTTCATAATTTGATAGCATAGTAGTTCCTAAGGCATCAGCTAATTGAAGATAACTTCTGACTGATTCCTCAGTAACTATATAATCCAACGTGTCAATGATTGCTTTTAAAGCAATAGTTGCATCATCAAGAGTTATGACAGTTGCTGACTGCCAAAACTGCTTGATGGCAGAGGTATAAATAAATGGATTATGTATAAGTGGATACCGAATATGAGATCCCTTCAAGAAATCCACAATTTGCTCGAAACCTGTGCTTTCAATTGGTTTCTTGAGGAAGCCCACTTGGTTGTGCTTGTCATTAAACCTGAATTGAGCCATGAATGTGGTGAATTTCAAGTACTGGTTGTGCGGCGCAAAATAGGGTTAATGCTAGTGAAACAGACTTTATCGAGAGAAAAGATTTGAACTTTTAAAGATTTTAGAGAAAGTAAATAATGGATAAATATAGATTTTTTTTAAAAGGTATCCATATATATACTTCTTACCGCCTAAGAGTAGGTAACGATACTTTTATCTGAGAAAAGCAATTTTCCTCGACCGGCACTAACGGTAATATTTTTGCACTACGGACTTAAAATAGTCAACGAGACTTAAGTGTGACATCATCGGTTTAACTACGAATAGTATCACTTCCATCGTTATAGCTTCCATACCTCCCCTATCTTTGATAGATATTGCATTTCCCTGAAAAATTAGTCGAAAACCAAGAGAAATACAATATGCAGGTCTAACAAGCAGAATTAACTAAAAACCACCAGAATTAATCCATAAAGAAACCAAAGAAAATTGTTCAAGCACACCAAAGGTATTATAGCAAACACAGAAATCAAAATATGTCCACAAAACCACCAAATCACACCAACACACACTTGTTCATCATTCTTTCATAAAAATCTAACTATGCATAGGTTAGCCTATGCCTCCTCCAAGGTAACAGAAACTCCTTGGACTTCCTCAAGCTCCTCCAAGTGATCCTTGTTACCAATCATATGCCCAAAACATCCACTGTTAAAGATTCCTTTATCTTCTATGTTCAAATAAGGATGTCCCTGCACAAAAAGAGAAATTAGTTTCTCTTGGGGATCCAGGCCTGTAGAGGCTTCGTTCTGCCTTGTGGACCTTTAGATTTGTCAGCATTAAAAAAAATTGGTCCACTATTATACTTGAAGTTTGGTCTGGTCTATCCCCAAGTATAACCTGCCAAGGGCTTAACAACAGTCCCCCAATTACCCCTTGCAACACTGGCAATAGGTGCACACTACACCACAAAGGACAGTGTACGGTCAAATGCCACAATTGTCAGAAGGTCGTACACTTGACTAGGAACTGCAGATCCAAATCTTTGGCGACAGTTCAAACAGCACCAGATCAGGACCCTAAGGATGCTATAACTTGCTTTGGTTGTGGTGCAAAGGGGCATTATAAGAATGAAAAACCCAGAAACCAAGGAAACGGAGGAAATCAAGGTAACCGAAGTAACCAAGGAAACCAAGGAAGCCATGGAAATGGCAGGATTCAGGGAAATGTTGGACAGGAAGATACCCAGGGAAATGGTGGAGGAGCTCGTGGAAGGGTCTATGCAGTGACCAAAGTGGAGGCTCAAGAGGACCCGAATGTCGTGACGGGTACATTCCTTATAAATAACCGTTGTGCATCCATATTGTTTGATACGGGAGCGGATAGGAGTTTTGTTTCTAATGCATTTAGTCCACTACTCGATATTTTCCCGACTACTTTAGACAATGCATACAATGTGGAACTAGCTAACGGTAATGTAGAAAGGGTAGATACCGTCATAAGAGGTTGCACTCTAAACCTGTTGAACCATCCATTAAACATCGATCTTATGCCAGTAGAACTGGGCAGCTTCGATGTTATCATTGGGATGGATTGGTTGTCAAAATACCATGCTGCCGTCATTTGCGACGAGAAGCTCTTCCGACTACCCTATGGAAATGAAGTCCTAACTGTAGAAGGAGACATAAGTGATAGAAGAAGCGCGTCAAGACTACACATCATTTCCTGCACTAAGGCGTTAAATTGTATCGAGGAAGGATGTCATCTCTTCCTAGCCCAAGTCACTGGGAAGGAAGAAAAGGAAACGGAAGAAAAACGTCTGGAGGACGTGCCAATAGTGAGAGAATTTCCAGAAGTTTTTCCTAAAGACTTGCCAGGACTTCCGTCAGCCTGACAGGTTGAATTTCAAACCGATTTAGTGCCTGGTGCCGCTCCTGTGGCAAGAGCACCTTATCGACTAGCTCCAACAGAACTACAGGAGCTATCAAACCAATTGTCGGAACTTGCGAAAAAAGGATTCATCAGACCGAGTTCTTCACCATGGGGAGCACCGGTTCTATTCGTCAAGAAGAAGGATGGAACTTTCAGAATGTGCATCGAATATTGTGAGTTGAATAAACTGACCATTAAGAACCGTTACCCACTTCCAAGGATCGACAACTTATTCGATCAACTTCAAGGTTCGAGTGTTTATTCAAAAATTGACTTAAGGTCCGGATACCATCAACTGAGAGTTCGGGAAGAAGATATTCCCAAGACCACCTTCGAACTTCGTTATGGACATTCTGAGTTCAAGTCATGCCTTTTGGGTTGACCAGCGCACCGGTTGTGTTCATGGACCTCATGAAGCAGAGTGTGCAAACCATACATGGACAAATTTGTAATCGTTTTCATTGACGATATCTTGATTTATTCCAAGAGCGTGAAAGAACACGAGGAACATCTTAGGTTGATCTTAGAATTGCTAAAGAAGGAGGAACTGTATGCTAAGTTCTCAAAGTGCGAGTTTTGGATATCAACTGTGCAATTTCTGGGTCACGTAATCAACAGTCAGGGTATTCATGTAGATCCCGCAAAGATCGAGTCAATAAAGGATTGCGCGACACCCACAACACCCACTAAAATATGCCAATTCTTAGGACTTGCTGGATACTACAGAAGGATTATTGAAGGCTTCTCAAAGATAGCTAAGTCTTTAACCAAACTAACCCAGAAAAACGTCAAGTTTGGCTGGGGAGAAAAGGAAGAAGAAGCTTTTCGACTCCTTAAGGAAAGGTTGTGTAGTGCACCTATCTTGGCCCTACCCGAGGGTAGTGAAGACTTTGTCGTGTATTGCGACGCTTCACATAAGGGGCTAGGAGCGGTGTTAATGAAAAGAGAGAAGGTAATAGCATACGCCTCTCGCCAGTTGAAAACCCATGAGAAGAATTACACAACACACGACCTGTAATTAGGATCGGTTGTGTTCGCACTCAGAATTTGGAGACATTATTTGTATGGCACAAAGTGTATCGTGTACACCGATCACAAAAGTCTACAGCACATTTTGGACCAAAAATAACTGAACATGAGACAACGCCTATGGTTGGAATTACTCAGCGACTACGACTACGAAATTCGTTACCATCCGGATAAAGCAAATATAGTTGTTGATGCTCTCAGTAGAAAAGAGCGACCAAAACCCCTTAGAGTCAGATCTTTGGGTATGACAATCAGTTCACCTCTTCCATCCAAGATTCATGAAGCTCAATCGGAAGCGCTCAAAGAAGAGAATCGCCCAAATGAGAACCTTTACGGGATGCCAAAAAGTGAATATGGATTCGTAAAAAGGCTGGATGGAACCTTATGTTTTAAGGATCGAAGTTGGATTCCACGTTACGGAGGAATTCGTGATATCATTATGCACGAATCCCACAAATCTAAATACTCCATACACCCAGGATCCGACAAGATGTATCTAGATCTGAAGAAATTGTACTGGTGGCCAAACATGAAGGCCGACATTGCGACATATGTTAGCCAGTGTTTAACCTCCTCGAAAGTCAAAGCCGAACACCAGAGACCCTCAGGTCTACTGGTACAACCCGAAATTCTTGAATGGAAATGGGAACTCATAACAATGGATTTTATCACAAACTACCTAAGACCTCTAGTGGCTACGACACTATTTGGGTAATAGTTGATCGTCTCACCAAGTCAACTCATTTCCTACCGATAAAGGAAAATGATAGCATGGACAAACTTGCACGATTGTACTTGAAGGAAATCATCGCACGCCATGGTGTCCCAATCTCCATCATCTCAGATAGAGATAGCCGTTTCACCTCAAATTTCTGGAAGTCACGTCAAGATGCTTTAGGATCTAACCTTGACATGAGCACCGCTTACCATCCTCAAACTGATGGGCAAAGCGAAAGGACCATTCAAACTCTGGAGGATATGCTAAGAGCATGTGTGATAGATTTTGGAAATGGCTGGGATAAACATTTTCCATTAGCCGAATTCTCTTACAACAACAGCTATCACACAAGCATCAAAGCTGCACCATACGAAGCACTCTACGGTCGAAAGTGCAGATCGCCCGTGTCTTTGGGCGAAGTCGAGAGAAAGTCAACTTCTTTGGTCGGAGCTAATTCAAGAGACTCTTGAGAAGATAGTGCTAATCAAAACCGATCGCAAAAGACGTGATCATCAAAAGAACTACACAGACAAAAGATGGAAACCACTTGAGTTTCAAGTGGGAGATAAGGTCATGCTAAAGGTCTCGCCATGGAAAGGCGTAATCCATTTCGAAAAACATGGAAAGTTGAATCCTTGTTACATTGGACCTTTCAAAATTCTCGCAAGAATCGGGCCGGTAGCCTACCGACTCGAGTTACTAAAAGAACTCAACTCCGTGCATAACGTGTTTCATGTATGCAACTTGAAGAAATGTCTTTCTGACGAAACTCTTGCTATTCCATTAGAAGAAATTCAAATCGACGAAAGATTGAACTTCGTCCAGGAACCCATTGAGATCATGGATCGAGAAATCAAATGGCTTAAGCAAAGCCGCATCCCTATTATTAAAGTCCGTTGGAACTCTCAAAGAGGTCCAGAATACACGTGGGAACGTGAAGATGAGTTCAAGCGTAAATACCCACATCTTTTCATAACTTCAGCAAGTAACTCTAACTAAAAACCGAGGATGGTTTTCCTTTTAAGGCGGGGAGGATGTGACACACGGTAATTTTCACTCATTATTAAATAATAAATGGTAATTCATTATTACTAAGCATATTACATTAAGCACGCATTGGCTTACCTGACCATTTTGAGTGGATAACTCATACACCGTAGCATACTGTATAACCTTTTGCATTATAATTTAATTAGAGAATTGTGATATTTTGGTCCTGAAATTCTCTTAATGATCAAAATTTGTAAGACGAGAGGTTATCTCGTTTTCCACTGAGACCGACACCGCACGCGTACCGACACCACGTTGAGGGCAAAGTAAAAACATAGTAACTCCCCAGAAATAAAAACATTATAAGAATAATACTATTTCAGAAATGTATTCATAAAGCGTTTCAGCATAAAATTCATCGAACCATAAAAATACGATCACAGTATAATTTTCGTGAGACACTAAGTACATAACACAATTAAATGTACTACTTACAATATATGTCAACTAACCATTTACCAATATTTATAATACCCAATACATTATACTACTACCTACAAACTTATGAAAATAAAACATCACATAATAACTAAAATAATACCCGACTAAGTTAGTTTGATATTTTATTTCTTTCCCCTCTTTGTCTTCACCTCACACGTGCCTACCTCACAAAAGAACAGAAGAGTCATATTCCTCCTACCTCTACCTGCTACTATCCCATCGCCTAGGTCAAAGTAAGAGAAAACCCAATTGGGAAAATTTCAGACTCTCTTTACCTTCCCCATTTCAATACCTTTTCCCTCCATGAAATAAATTGCTGGTAGGTTTTGCTCAGGAACGATTGGGTTTGTTTGTGGTGTTAGATTCTCGGGTTGGCCTTCGACTCCATTGTCATCATATTCCTCTTGTAAGAATTGATCTCAATCCAATACTTTGTTAAATTCATGAACTTATTTGGATTATGAAACTAATAATTCGATTTCTAGGATAAGTTTTGATTTGTGAATGTTGTTATGAAGACATATACTTTTTTATTTGTATTCTTTCTGTCGAACCAAATGAGCCCACAAGCTGGGAAAATGGCTTTATAAAGATTCATTTGTATCAATGATAAGAGGTGTGGAAAAATTTTATGTGTTAATGACACTTTGTTTAATTTTTGAAAACTTGCGAGGTAATTATAAACAAGTAAAAACCGGATTTAAGTCGACTCGAGTATTTGAAGAGTAAGAACCTTAGTCTCTTCTTGACCAACCCCCTTTCTCCTCTAGAGTATGTCGACTAGTAGTGGTCTCGTTTTATTCATGGGACAAGTCAAAAACCCACTGTGATTCCCATCACAGTGGCATGACCTTATATTTCTCTAACACTAATTAACCCGATTTGAAAAGATCAAAACACTTGGAGTATTTAATTACGTAGACAAAGGGAATTTGAATTTAACGTTCCTTTCCGTTACTCCATAAAATTTTACTTTTACTCATTAGTCTCAATCATCCCAAAACTGTGTACAAAAGATATGACTCGACTTAGCAACCATGCAAGTAACTAGATAATTGAACTAAGGGTTTAGTAATGATAACAATAATGCAAAAAAGGTGAGTGCATACAAGGTAGGCTAATGCGATTTGGGTGTACATTTGGGGGTGGATTGTAAACAATGCTCTTCATTGATATTCGAAAGCGAAACATCACGAGAACCGCGAAAGGATAGGCTCGAGGGGTTAACTAGGGTATCATTTACCAAAGATGAGTACATCGCAAGGGTGTGGGGTAATTACTCAACCGATGTGGAAGAAGTAATTATAATACGGGTTTCAAACAAGGGTTATCATAATGCCTCTTATCACTTAGTTATTCCTAACTACACAAGTGTAGTCTCACTAGAGATCTTGGAATGCATCACAAAACAAGTTCTAGAATCTATTATACTACCGGTACACTCTCTAAGCATTAAAGGTGAATGTTGTATTCCTAAAGATCTGAAGTGAACCTCGCATTTTGGGGTGGAATTTGAGTGGTAAGCGGTTTTGTGCTAGTCATATAACTCCTATCCATGAGACGCTTTATTAAGACTAAAGTTTTAGCTCGTACATGTCATAAAAAAATTTTAATTTGGTGCTAAAATTGCCATAACAAATATTTCTCATAGTTTATTACACAATTGACCAAGGACAAGACAAATAATCAAGGATAAGCATAGTTTCTAAGTTCCCATTTTATGCTCCCTCCCTACACTTAAACTAAACATTGTCCCCAATGTTTCCCGAAAGTATCAAAGTTATGATAAAGGAAGGTAATTAAAAGAGAAAGAAACTAGTACTCCCCTGATTAGCTTGGTAGGATTCGTGTGAAGTTGCGGTTAAATTCTTTCCCAAAAAGAATGTATACGTTATAAGCTCCATCCAATGTTGTGTTTCTTCTTCTTGCCAAATATAACCTTCACACTTTAAGAAAACAGACGAAACCTTCGAGTAAAATCGGCGATAAAACTATATATGACACAATTACACTAGGATATAATGCTTGTGGAATGGATGTTTCTGATTTTCTAGAAAATTAAGACACAGAATTTCAAAGATTTATAAGTAGCACGACGAAAATTTTTTATAATTTTTTTACCTTGACTGGCGTCGTCGAGTTGTCATAACGGCCAGTCTGCTGCGTTTTCTTGTAAAAATTCTGGAAAAATTACATCTTTAAAACCTAAAAAAATTCCTGCAAAACATCTATTATGACTCGATACAAGCATTTGACTTTAACAAACACACATATACATCAATTGCACTAATTGCAATTCTCATGTTCACGTTCTTTAAAAACGTATGTAATCTTGCCTACACTTATCTTTTTGTAAAATACCTTTATATGTAATTAAGACGAGGTTAAAGATAAAATAAAGCATTTTCACAAAATCAAACATGAGAATAAACAACAATGAAAAATATATATGACACACAAACAAGCAAACAATTAAGCATGGGTTGCCTCCCACGAAACGCTTTTCTTTATTTATGGGTCTTGTAGCTAGACTCGAAGTCGTTCTCCTACGTTGTCTCGTGCATGCTTACATGCCCATATCTAAGCCATTCTAATGTTCTCTCATTTTTCTTGTACTCATCTCCTAACTCTAGGAATTTTTTATACTACAGTTTATTTTTTTCATAAGTATGCCTAAGTCCCCGTTGTTTGTCTGTTTCACTAAGTATCGGAATGGGATCCATACGATTACATGCCTCTATATCTTTGTGTTTAAACCTAGGGTGCGTACGGGGCATTTGATAGACAAAATCCTCAACTTCATTAGAGAATGTGACTAAACCATCAATCATCCGTTCATTCAACTTAGTCATTCTGTAAAAGGATGTTCCAAATATCACTTGAGTGAGGCTTCCATCAATGAATTAAATCTTCTAAGATCATGAATTCAACCAAATAGGAAAACCTTCCAACAAACACATCCAAGTGAGTGACCGCATCAACAACATTGTCCCCTTGATAGGCTAATTCATTCACCTTAATTTTATTATATATATTCCTTGAGATTAAGTTTAAAGGTAAGAATGAATGCAAGTAAGCATCAAAACTTTCAATTCCTATTTTACAAGGGAATTGCATGTTAAAGGGGTCATCAACCTCAATTTTACACCTAGAGTCAAAACATTGGGAGGGGTCTTCTTCCATTTCAAAACTAACTTCATCAACGACCGCCAATTTATTTCATTATGCCCTAGTTGATTTCCAAAGTGGTGAACGGGTGAAAGGTTTTGTGGGATTGCATTTTCCATTGCGGGATTGGGAGCGGGTAGTACAAAGTTTCTCCGGTGAAAGATGCGAATCATGGTGAGTGATGGGATTTACGAACAAAGTCACGAAGAAGGGGGATAGACTACAAGGAAGCTAAAAATGGGAAACAAATTTACTTGATAGGAATCAAGCAAGAGAACCTAAAAGAGATATATATCTAACTAGCTATTCTATTCCCCGGCAGCGGCGCCAAAAACTTGATGCGCGTACGAAGAGCGTTCGGGGTCAAAGAACTTCCTTTTCGTCGAGCAAGTTTTTCAACACCCTAGGCAGTGAACCTAATCGTTGTAGTGTAGTATTGGGTAAGCCTCGAGAATTGATATCGTTCTCTAGGGGAATAGGAATGCTAGCAAGAAGTGTATTACGCTAAGGTGGGGTTGAGGATGATTCTTTTTTATCTTTTATATGTTTTTTAGAAAGCTAATGGTAAAATCTCGGGGCAATTGATTTAGGGGTGGTACTTCTATCGATTACTTCTACTATCTAATTGTCTAATTACTACGGGTAGCTATGTCTATTTGATGTGTGCTCGTTGATGATTAAAAATGTGTTTACCTAGATACTATTACTCCCTAGTTATCTTTTATTGATGGTTGAATTGTCACGTCCTTATTCTTAACACGTTGTGCTTCCTAAAGTAGTAAGGTGTGCATATGCCCTAACTCTTTGAGGTTACCTTTGGGTTTAGCCTACGAAATCCGCTAGATTAATCATAAACTAACTTTCACAAAGATTATTCAAGCATTAAACAAAATGATAGCCTAGTTGCACTCCTAAGCCAATTACAATTAAAATAAGAGACAACCTAACAATAATTAACAACTAGGTTTCATAGATCTAAGCAAACACACAAGAAATTTAGCTAGACAAGTTAAACAAGTAAGCATACACACAATCAATGGAAGACATAATGATACTATTCGATTAAAAAACTTCTCTTGATGTGTAAAATAGGGTTTGGGACCCTAAGATACTGTCCAAGTCAGACTACAAACGTTTAGGGTTTTTACTCCAAAGGTCTACCTCTTTAAATGCAGAAAAATCAAATTCTATATATAGATATACAAGTGCAACGGCGTCGCCTTATAAGTAAGATACCGTCAGATCGCCGTCATTAGGGTTTTCGTCTTGGCCAAGTTATCGATGGGACGGCGTCATGTTGGAGTTGTGACGCCGTCAGTTTTTATATTGGACGTCGTCTTGGTTCTGCATCTGGGCCGTCTGAGATGAAAAGTCTGAGTGACGCCCTTCTTCTTCAAAGCCTGACGCTAAAACGCCCGTAACCTTACATTGATTTTTTTTTAACATTGGATACACCGTACAGGTTCTGTGCTATACGCTGTATCAATCTATACTCGTGAAAACTACTAAACTAAAAATCTGAATTAAACGAATCTTAATTATATAATACATAAATGTGGTACTTAAATTTGGTATGCGGAGCGTAAAAGGCGTATCATGGTGTTAACCCAAACACCCTAATTTTGACCCAATTTCAAATACATGTTATAAATATTTATACATTAATATCAAAACATGACTTATATGATTCGACACTTAAATCATAAAGTTTTGGGCGTTAACAATTTGAATAACAAAGTATGGTTGAGATGCTGTCACCTAAAAGCGCGAGCATTGCCGATCTCTAAGTAATCTTCTTAATCTACAATCCGCGGCGTCCTTAAGACTTAACACCGCAAAACATGGGCGAGAGCGGTAAGTCACGATGACTTAGTGAGTAAGCAGGTGCGAGTCTATATCTAAATCGAATCTCAAACATGAGCTATAGTCTATTTGAGCTTCTGCATGGGTGTCAAGCATAGTTACGGATCTAGAGCTATATATGAATTGACACTTGCAATTATGAACATAAATGTATTTCAAATGCTATAAATGGTACAACTTATAGTCGTCTTTGATAACGCTACACGCGTCGTTCGGGGTCAAAGGAACTTCCTTTTCTTGAGCAAGTTTTATAACACCCTAGGCGATGAACCTAATCGTTGTAGTGTAGTAATTAGGGTAAGCCACGGGTATTGATATCGTTCTCTGGGGAATAGGAATGCTAGTAGGGAGTTACTACGCTAAAGTTAAGGTTGAGGAAGATTATTTTTATCTTTTATATTTTATGAAAATGGAAAGGTCGAATCTCGGGTATTGGATTTGGGGGTTGGTATTTCTACCGATTACTTTACTATTATCTAATTATCTAAACTAAGGTTGTGGGAGTCTATGTCTAATTAATGTGTGCTCGTATGATAGTTTAAAGATGTGTTTACTTAGTTTGTATTACTCCTTAATTATCTCTATTGATGGTTGAGTGTCACGTCTTATTCTAGTTGCGTTGTGTGTCTAAAGTTGTAGGGTATCGTTTCTCCCTAACTCTTTGAACTTACCAAAGGGTCTTGTCTACAAACCCACTAGAGATTATAGACTCCTACTCTAAGGCGCTCTTGGGATGGTTTAGCCTACAATCGCTCGGGTAATTATACTCTAAGGTTCACAAAGATGAATCAAGCATTAAGTGCACAACGGATGACCTATCGCATTACTAGATCATAAATCAACTAAGATAAGAAACAACCAATCAATATTCAATAATTAAGTTTCATACTTCCTAAGCAAACACACAAATAAATTAGCGGGACATGGAGAACATGCAAGCATACACACAAATAATCAAAGACATAATTGAATTAATGAAGCAAAGACTTATCTTGATGTAAGATAGGGTTAAAAACCTAAAATCTTGTACAAGATACCTTAGGTTCGGTTTAGGTTTTACTCCAAAGACTCTCCACACAAAGGCGAAAAATTCGGATTCTATATATAAGATTACAATTGCGGCGGCGTCACCTTATGTTTAGTGGCGCGTCGTGTCGCCGCCATTAGGGTTTCGTCTTGGCCACGTTAACCTTGCGACGGCGTCACCTTATGACCGTGCGCCGTCCTCTTGACTTCGGCGTCGTGCGGATTGCATCTAGGCCGTGCGAGTAGCGACGACCTACTCTTTCACCACTAGGCGCCGTCTCTTGAAAATCGAGTTTTGAGTTACGTCCCGTCACAATAATTTTGGGATGGCGTCTGTCTTTTTGCGCGTCACCTTCTAACCGACAGCTGTGAGTGCCTTGATTTCGACTTTGGCCATTTTCTTCATATATTCGCGCCTTTCCGTCCAAATAAGTGCCATTCCGGCATTTTGCCTTCACGAGACCTAAAAAGTGAAAAGGAGCGATATTAAGCAATAACGGATACAAAAGTGATCAAATAAGGACTTAAGCGACCCTCAAAATGGTACCTTTTAAAACCTTATCAAATATCCCTACACTTGTTATTTGCTTGTCCTCAAGCAAATGTGCTTTAACCAATTAATTTATAAGTTAGGGGTCATGAAGAATTAATTCAAAGCGGTCCACAACACATATAAGCCCATAAAAGTCATAACAAGCACGGAAATTACATACTAGCACCTCACATGGGGTGTTTGGATACTCATCTCTCTCGGGTGTATATGAAACATAACAAAATAGGAAATGGAAGATAAATACTCATTAACCGGTCCTAGTATATAGATTACCATAGGCTTGAGAATAGATCAAACCTCCATCGCTTTGGCGTAAGCACCTAGGAAAGACTATCAAAGAGGTCTTTTAAAGGGTTGTAATGTTAGGCTTACGGTAGGAAACAAGGGTTTGGTGGGATAGGCTATTTAGTGGTGGCAAGTCAAAAATCTCTATGTTAAATGCATATGAAGAATAAGCGTTGCTAAGCCAAGACTCGACACTCTAAACTTTAGATAAGCTGAAATAAACAAACATAAATTTAAAGATAGATGTAGGATGGTAGCCGTATATATATATATATATATATATATATATATATATATATATATATATATATATATATATATATATATATATTTTTATACTCTATTTTTTTTTCATTTTTTTTTTTTTTTTTTTTTTTTTTTAATCATACACTTTTACTCTACCATCCTCTACAATAACATCAAAATACTAGGGTTTATGAGCACATCCCTACACTTGAGTTTTATTACTCTAACACTAATTTGACCCGATTTGAAAAGATTAAAACACTTGGGGTACATTATTACATAAACAAAGGAATTTGAATTTAACGTTCCCTTCCGTCATTTCATAAACTTTAACTTTTCCCATGAATCCCAATCATCCCAAAGCGTATACAAAGGATATGACTCGACTTAGCAACTTATGCAAGCAACGGATAATTGAACTAAGGGTTTTGGGTGATAACAATAATGCACTAAAAGTGAGTGCATATAGGGTAGGCTAAAGCGATTTGGGTGTATATTTGGGGTGGGGTGTAAACAATGCTCTTCATTGATATTCGGAAAACCGAAACATCACGAGAACCGAGAAAAGGATAGGCTACGAGGGGTTAACTAGGGTATCGTGTACTAAAGATGAGTACAACGCAAAGGGTGTGGGGAATTACTCAACCGAAGTGGAAGAAGTAATTATATTACAGTGTCAAACAAGGGTTATCCTAATGCCTCTTATCATTTAGTTATTCCTAACTACACAAGTGTAGCCTCACTTGCGATCTCGGAATGCATCACAAAACAAGTTCTAGAATCTATTATACTACGGTTCACACTCTAAGCATTAAAGATGAATGCTTTAATTCCTACTAATCTAAGGCGATCCTCGCATTTTGGGTGGAATTTGGGTGGTAAAGGGTTTTGTGCTAGTCATGCAACTTCCTATCCGTGAGGCGCTTTTGTTAAGACTAATGGCCCACTCCTATATGTCATGAAAAATTTTAAATTTGGTGCCAAAATTACCCTAACCGACATTTTCTCATGGTTTATTACACAATCACAATTGACGAAACAAATAATCAAGGATAAGCATAGTTTCAAAGTTCCGTTTATTTTCCTCCCTACACTTAAAGCGAACATTGTCCCCAATGTTCCCTAAAATATCAAAGTTATGATAATGGAAGGTAATTAAAAGCGAAGAAACTAATACTCCCGATTAGCTCGGTAGGATCCGTGTAAAGTGGTGGTTAAACTCTTTTCAAGAAGAATTATTGCGTGAAAAGCTCCTTCCAATCTTATGTAACTTCTTCTTGACAAACTAAACTGCACACTTGAAGAGAACAAAGCGAAACCTTCGCGTAAAATCGTGGTAATAATATATAAGACTCGATTTAAACTAGGATATAATGCTTGTGGAATGGATGTTTACTGAATTTCTAAGAAAATTAAGACACGGAAAATTCCAAAAATTTATAAGTAGCTCGAAAGCGAGAAAAAGTAATCGATGTTTTACTCCTTCGGCGCCGTCGGTTGCAATCTGACGCCGTCGGTTATCGACAAAAAGCGGTGCGATTTTACGGAAAAATTACGGAAAATTTACATCTTTAGAATCGGAAAAATTTACGCAAAACATCCATTATGACTCGATACAAGCATTTGACTCGAACAAACAAACATAAATATCTTTTAATTAATTGTTATTCTCATGTTTACGTTTCTTTTGAAAGCGTGTGTAATCCTCCTACACTTATCCCTTATGTAAAATACCTTTATATGCAATTAAGGCGAGGTTAAAAACAAAATAAAGCATTTTCACAAATTTAAACATGAGGATAAACAATTAATAAAAGATATATGACACTAACAAGCAAACAATTAAGCATGGGTTGCCTCCCACGAAGCGCTTTTCTTTATTAAAGAGTCTTGTAGCTAGACTCGTAGTCGTGCTCCTACGTTTTCTCACGCATCCTCAATGAGAATTTTATCATGTTGACAAAATCTTCATCGACTCTATACCTAGGCCCTAAAGTCAAGCAACCCTTATAATAATGCCTCCTTCTTTCCCACA
The DNA here is from genome assembly GCA_022545495.1 of Chrysanthemum lavandulifolium. Lineage (NCBI taxonomy): Eukaryota > Viridiplantae > Streptophyta > Magnoliopsida > Asterales > Asteraceae > Chrysanthemum > Chrysanthemum lavandulifolium. The sequence continues at coordinate 24,733,867 of CM040246.1, forward strand.
TGAATTTATAACCTTTTTCAACATCTTCCTTGCTTTTGTCCTCAAAAGCTTTGATGTTGTCTCGATCATAAATAGACAAGTGGCCATACTCAGTTGTTTTCCAAGGCATCCTATAGGTGATCTCATCGGTTCCTTCCTTGAACCTAACCGTTCCATCATGCTTGTTATGGCTCATTCTAGATGTTTCAACAAGCGGTTTCCCTAGCACTACTTGGGATAAACTATAGTCAATAGCGCATCCTACATCTTCTAGGACCATAAAATCAACTAGGTAGGTGAAATTTCCTATAAAGACATGCACGTCCTTGATTCTTCCCACAAAGTTGCAAACTCCTCCCGGATACTTAGGGTCTCTCCTAATATTGAGTCGTTCATTCATAATGTCATTGTAGAGCGAGATGACATTACGTTGATGGGGATTCCGTATCTATGTAAGCGTGGTCGACACTCCTATATCCGATCATACAAAGGATTTTTAGGTTCGAGTTTCCTCTCTCTAATCTTTGGGCATATCTTAATGATGGGTGATCGTGGATTATCGATTATGTATTGATGATGCAACCTCTTCCTTAGTGGGGTAAAGATTGAAGTAAGCACCATTTTCCACATCCACGTTGTTGTTTATCATGCCATTTTCGAATTCTGCTAATCATCGAACCAATTATAGCGTGACGACTACTTTCTCAATGACTTCCTAATTGTACTATCGAATATTTTACGCAAATCACGAAGGTCGGTGTTTCTACTCACATATCGGCTTTGGCGGTTGTGTTGGTTATTAGGTTGAGTTTTGAGTGACATTGAAATTTTTGTGTTGGGTTATTAAGTGGTGTTGGTTATCATTCTTCATGATGAAAAGTGATGGGGTTCTGAACAAAGGTTACGAAGAAGGGGATAGACTAAGAAATCTAAAAATAAGAAAAATTTACTTGATAGGAATCAAGCAAAGAAACCTAAGCGAGGTGGACTACTAACTAGCTATTCTATTCCCCGTGCACCAAAACTTGATAACGCTACACGCGTCGTTCGGGGTCAAAGGAACTTCCTTTTCTTGAGCAAGTTTTATAATACCCTAGGCGGTGAACCTAATCGTTGTAGTGTAGTAATTAGGGTAAGCCACGGGTATTGATATCGTTCTCTGGGGAATAGGAATGCTAGTAGGGAGTTACTACGCTAAGGTTAAGGTTGAGGAAGATTATTTTTATCTTTTATATTTTATGAAAATGGAAAGGTACGAATCTCGGGTATTGGATTTGGGGGTTGGTATTTCTACCGATTACTCTACTATTATCTAATTATCTAAACTAAGGTTGTGGGAGTCTATGTCTAATTAATGTGTGCTCGTATGATAGTTTAAAGATGTGTTTACTTAGTTTGTATTACTCCTTAATTATCTCTATTGATGGTTGAGTGTCACGTCTTATTCCTAGTTGCGTTGTGTGTCTAAAGTTGTAGGGTGTCGTTTCTCCTAACTCTTTGAACTTACCAAAGGGTCTTGTCTACAAACCCACTAGAGATTATAGACTCCTACTCTAAGGCGCTCTTGGATGGTTTAGCCTACAATCACTCGGGTAATTATACTCTAAGGTTCACAAAGATGAATCAAGCATTAAGTGCACAACGGATGACCTATCGCATTACTAGATCATAAATCAACTAAGATAAAAACAACCAATCAATATTCAATAATTAAGTTTCATACTTCCTAAGCAAACACACAAATAAATTAACGGGACATGGAGAACATGCAAGCATACACACAAATAATCAAAGACATAATTGAATTAATGAAGCAAAGACTTATCTTGATGTAAGATAGGGTTAAAACCCTAAAATCTTGTACAAGACACCTTAGGTTCGGTTTTAGGTTTTTACTCCAAAGACTCTCCACAAAGGCGAAAAATTCGGATTCTATATATAAGATTACAATTGCGGCGGCGTCACCTTATGTTTAGTGGCGTCGTGGTGTCGCCGCCATTAGGGTTTCGTCTTGGCCACGTTAACCTTGCGACGGCGTCACCTTATGACCGTGACGCCGTCCTCTTGACCGGCGTCGTCTGGATTGCATCTAGGCCGTGCGGTGGCGACGACCTACTCTTTCACCACTAGCGCCGTCTCTTGAAAATCTGAGTTTTGAGTTACGTCCGTCACAATAATTTTGGGACGGCGTCATAATAGAACACAGTCGCCTTCTAACTTCAACAGCTGTGAGTGCCTTGATTTCGACTTTGGCCATTTTCTTCATATATTCGCGCCTTCCGTCCAAATAAGTGCCATTCCGACATTTTGCCTTCACGAGACCTAAAAGTGAAAAGGGCGATATTAAGCAATAACGGATACAAAAGTGATCAAATAAGGACTTAAGCGACCCCTCAAAATGGTACCTTTTAAAACCTTATCGGAGTCGAGACTTATTTGAATTCTTAATCATGACATGATATTCGAGCACGTGCATTCGACTAGACGATGCATAGTCGTCACGCTATGAGTGAGAACTTCCCTAATTTTTGCAACATTGATTGGTTGTCTCTTATCTTAATTGTAATTGGCCTAGGATTGCAATAGGTCATCGTTGTGTTTTAATGCTTGAGTAATCTTTGTGAACATTAGTTTATAATCGCCTAGAGTTATTGTAGGCTAAAAATCCAAAAGATAACCTTAGAGTTAGTTTATAAATCCTAGACCGAATTTTGTAAGCAATAACCTTAAGGTATCCTCTTAGGAAAGAGTTAGGGAAAAAGCATACCCTACGACCTTAGAAGACACAGCAGCGTTAAGAATAAGGGCGTGACAATTCAACCATCAACACAACGCAAAAAGATAACTAGGGAGTAATAGCATCTAGGTAAACATATTTTTAATCATCATACGAGCACACATCAATTAGACATAGACTATCCCTTAGCTTAGTTAATTAGAATAGATAATAGTAGAGTAATCGGTGAAATACCACCCCAAATCCAATACCCGAGATTCGTACCTTTCAATTTTCTAAAAAATATAAAAGATAAAAATAATCTTCCTCGACCTTAACCTTAGCGTAGTAATTTCTCACTAGCATTCCTATTCCCTAGAGAAGCGATATCAATCCGAGGATTACCTAATACTACACTACAATGATTAGGTTCATTGCCTAGGTGGTTGAAAAACTTGCTCGAAGAAAAGGAAGTTTCCTTTGACCTCGAGCAGCGTTGTATGCGTATCAAGTTTTTGGCGCATTGCTTCGAGAAATAGAATAGCTAGTTAAATTTCTATCTCGTTTAGGTTCCCTTGCTTGATTCCTATCAAGTAAGATTTTTCTCATTTTAGCTTCCTCATAGTCTATCCCCTTCTTCGTGACTTTTGTTCGTAATCCTATCACTTTTCATCATGGAAGGTGATAATCAACCACCATTATCAACCCGCCCGCAAATGACCCCAAGGCCCGCACTCTTGGTGAATACTCAAGACCAAGCAACATAGGCTATAGGAACACCATTGAGCTCCCGATCAAGCTCAAACTACGTCCGCCGATCCGACATCATCCGGTTGGTGCAAAGCGGATGTGCTTTCCATGGACTTCGTTAGAAGATCCTAATCGACATCATAAGGATTTCCTTAAAATCGTCGATACCATCGACCTTGATACTACTACTCGGAGACCAGCGCTTGCGTCTCTTCCAATTCTCTACGGGACCAAGCTAGTAATTGGCTTGGCGACTTCCATGGCTCCATCTCAAGTTGGGATGATCTTACTTCTCGTTTTCTTGCCCAATTTTCCTACGGGGATAACTACTAAGCTTAAAAGGGACATCTTGGCATTCCAACAACTTCAAGGCGAGTCTCTCTACGAGGCATAGACTCGATTCAAGGACTTGCTCCATAGAGTTCCGCATCATGGCATTTATCTTTGGCTTCAGTCAAATCTTCTATGACCATACCAACTTCATCACCGGCGATCCATTGATCGAGCCGCGGTGGAAGACTTAGCAACTTCAGCGCCAAAAGTCATGGGTTTTAAAGAAGAGCTTGCCGATCAAAGCTACGAAATTGGAGTGAATCCATGAAACCCTCGTTAAAGTGGTTAATGCCATATCAATTCCTCATGAGCCTTCTAACATCTCGGAAGAGCAAATAAGTGCTCTTGAGAGAAGGATCAATTATCTAATTGAGAGGCAAAGAGGCTCTACAGACCCCTCGAGCAGCGGTTAATTCCGCTAACTCCGTGACCACCCACACCTCTCTCGGAATCACCAAGCCTCGAGCAAAATCTCAATTTGATGGCGCTTCGTTCTACTTCACCAATACCACTTTCACCAAGCTTTAAGGAACAAATGAGGAGTACATGGCGGCTCATCTGAGAGATTAGCAAAATTTGAAGATGAGGTTTATAGGCAAGAGAGGAAATGCAGGCAAAAATGCGGAGATGATGAACTAGGTAAAAGATTATACTAAGATGAAGGTTCGAAAAGGTGCTAGTGAAGCGATGATCACCTCCCCACTTTGTTTGTTAGCGCCATTTCCATTCATGCACGTGAAGGTGGAGTAGTTGAGGAGAAGGAGGCTAAGGAAAGAAAGGATAGTAAGAAGGAGGAGGTGAAACCAATGATGAACACGAGACCATCGAATACTACCTTAAGCATGAGATTAATAAGAAAACAATTGTTAACCAAGTGAACAACTTTAGGTACAATGAGGTTCTTGAAAGCCCTTGAAGGAGAAACAACGGAAGAAGAATATGATACCATGCCTATGGGACCTATGTATGAATTGATTCTAAAAACCGATGACTAAAAGCGAGACACCGAGAATTTCGTAATACCATGTAGCATCGGCAATATCGATAATATAAATGCCTTAGCCGATCAAGGATCGGCGTAAACATAATGCCATTATCGGTCTTAATAAATTGACTAAGGAGGAGCCAACTAAGACCAATCTTAGACTTTCTTTAGCAAATCACACATATGTCCATCCCATAGGAATAGCGGAGGATGTCCTAATTGAGGTGGACAATATTGTCTATCCGGTGGACTTCGTGATCATAGACATTGAGGAAGATAGAAATATGCCACTCATTCTTGGAACACCTTTTTTGGCCACTGCCAAGGCAACCATCAAATGCGGTGAAGGTATCATGATACTCAAAAGTGGGAAGGGATACAATAGGATACCTATTGTTCCAAGATATCCTTTGAATATTATGGAAATGATAACTAATGAGAATCGAAAAGTCGGATAACAATCTGAAGAAGAAAATTAACGAATGGAAAAGGGCTTAGAGACTTCATGGTCCAAGGGTTACATGCGACCTTGTGGAAACATGATAAAAGTTAAGAAATAATCCTACCTCAATACCACAAACTACAAAGAACCTAAGGAATTTTTGAATGGAGAAAAGGTGCTTTTGTATAAATCGAGAATAAAAGCATTAAGAGGAAGAAATAAGCCAAGATGGTTTGGGCCTTATACGGTGAAACAAACCAATCTAAAAAATAAAACCGTTATCATAATGAGGCGGCGTTGGGAAGGAGTTCACGGTAAGCATAAAGCGTCTTCAACCTTATGATGAGTGCTTAGTGAAAGAAAAAGAATGGTAATGAAGTCACGTGGGAGCACGACTTGAGTCTAGCTACAAGACTCATAAATAAAGAAAAGCGCTTCGTGGAGGCAACCCATGCTTAATTGTTTGCTTGTTTGTGTGTGATATATCTTTTCATTGATTGTTTATTCTCATGTTTGAATTTGTGAAAATGCTTTATTTTGTCTTTAACCTCGTCTTAATTATATATAAAGGTATTTTACAAAAGGATAAGTATAGGGAAGATTACACGTTTTCAAAAGAAGCGTGAACATGAGAATTACAATTCTTGAAAAATATATATGTGTTTGTTAGAGTCAAATGCTTGTATCGAGTCATAATGGATGTTTTGCGAAATTTTCGATTCTAAAGATGTAATTTTTCGAGAAATTTTTCGAAAAATGAGACCGGTTTTGTCGGGATAACTGTGGCGTCGGAGGAGCATAAACAACTTATCTTATTTTCTCTCGTTTTACGTGCTACTTATAAAATTTTGGAATTTTCGGTCTTAATTTTCTTAGAAAACTTGTAAACATCCATTCCACAAGCATTATATCATAGTATAGTTGAGTCATATATAGTTTTACCGCTTGATTTTACGCGAAGGTTTCGTTTGTTTTCTTAAGTGTGAGGTTTTATTTATCAAGAAGAAGAAACATAAGATTGGATGGAGCTTTTCACATACATTCTTCTTGAAGAAAAATTTAACCACTACTTCACACGGATCCTACCAAGCTAATCGGGGAGTATTAGTTTCTTCGCTTTTAATTACCTTCCATTATCATAACTTTGATACTTTCGGGAACATTGGGGACAATGTTCAGTTTAAGTGTAGGGAGGGAAAATAAAACGGGAACTTTGAAACTATGCTTATCCTTGATTATTTGTCTTGTCCAATTTCATTTGTGTAATAAACTATGAGAAATATCGGTTAGGGTAATTTTGGCACCAAATTTAAAATTTTCATGACATGTAGGAGTGGGCCATTAGTCTTAATAAAGCTTCCCATGGATAGGAAGTTATATGACTACCACAAAACCCTTTACCACTCAAATTCCACCCAAAAAATGTGAGGTTCGCCCCTAGATTTGTAGGAATTAAAGCATTCATCTTTAATGCTTTGAGAGTGTACCTGTAGTACAATAGATTCTAGAACTTGTTTTGTGATGCATTCCGAGATCGCTAGTGAGACTACACTTGTGTAGTTAGGAATAGCTAAATGATAAGATGCATTAGGATAACCCTTGTTTGATACCCGTATTATAATTACTTCTTCCACATCGGTTGAGTAATTCCCCACACCCTGCGATGTACTCATCTTTAGTACACGATACCCTAGTTAACCCTCTAGCCTATCCTTTTCGCGGTTCTCGTGATGTTTGGTTTTCAAAATATCAATGAAAACATTGTTTACAATCCACCCCAAATGTACACTCAAATCGCCTTAGCCTACCTTGTAAGCACTCACTTTTAGTGCATTATTGTTATCATACTAAACCCTTAGTTCAATTATCTAGTTGCTTGTATAAGTTGCTAAGTCGAGTCATATCCTTTGTACACAGTTTTGGGACGATTGGGACTCATGGGAAAAGTTAAATTTTATGAAGTACGACGGAAGGAATGTTAAATTAAAATTTCCTTTATTTATGTAATAATGTACTCCAAGTGTTTTGATCTTTTCAATTCGGGTCAAATTAGTGTTAGAGTAATAAAAACTCAAGTGTAGGGATGTGCCTATAAATCCCTTATATTTTGATGTTATCGTAGAGGATGGTAGAGTAAAGTGTAAGGAAAAAAAATGAAAAAATTGAAAAAAAAAAAAAAAAAAACATATCGGGCTACCATCCTACATCTATCTTTATATTTATGTATGTTTGTTTCAAATTTATCTAGAGTTTAGAGTGTCGAGTCTTGGCTTAGCAGCGCCATTCTTCTCTTGCTTGTAACATAAAGATTTTTGACTTGCCACCACTAAATCGCCTATCCAACCAAACCCTTTGTTTCCCTACCGTAAGCCTAACATTACAACCCTTTAAAGACCTCTTTGATAGTTTCTCCTAGGTGCTTCGCCAAAGCGATGGTGGTTTGATCTAATCTCAAGCCTATGGTAATCTATGTACTAGGACGGTTAATGGTGTTTATCTTCCATTTCCAATTTGATATATTTAGTATACACACGAGAGATGAGGTATCCAAACACCCCTTGTGAGATGCTAGTATGTAATTTCCGTGCTTGTTATGACTTTTTGATTGCATATACTTGTTGTGGATTGTTGAACCAATGCTTCATGCCCACAACTTATAAATTAATTGGCTAAAAGCACATTTGCTTGAGGACAAGCAAATACCAAGTGTAGGGATCTTTGATAAGGATTTAAAATATACCATTTGAGGGTCATTTAAGCCCTTAATCGACCACTTTTATCCGTTATTGCTTAATTTTGTTCCTTTTCACTTTTCGGGTATATTGAAGGCAAAATCTTTGGAATGGCGCTTATTTGAACGAAAAGGCGTGAATATGTGAAGAAAATGGCTAAAGTCAAGATCAAGACACTCAAGTTCTTGAAGCACCCGGCGGTGTCACGAGATAAAGGCGGCGCCATCCCTATAAATGCGGCTGCTCGAAGTGAAATTGCTATTTTGTACACGATGGCGTTAGGCTTTAAAGTAGGCGTCACTACTCGGGCGGCCTAGATCGATCGCGACGTCGGCATGAAGGACGGCGTCACGGACATAACATGACGCCGTCGCAAAGTTGACGTGGCCAAGAAGAAACCCTAATGGCGGCGATCGGCGTCCAATTAAATAAGTGATGCGATCGCAATTGTAACTCTATATATAGAATTGAATTTTCGGACTTTTAAAGAGGTAAAGTCTGTGGAGTAAAACCTAAAAAGCGATTTTTGGTTGTCTTGGGCAGTATCTTAGGGTTCTCATACCTAGTGTACATCAAGATAAGTAATCTACTTTATTGATTTCATTATGTCTTCAATTGTGTGTGTATGCTTGCATGTTCACCATGTCCGGCTAATTTATTTGTGTGTTTGCTTAGATCTATGAAACCTAGTTATTGAATACTGATTGGTTGTCTCTTATCTTAATTGTAATTGGCCAAGGATTGCAATAGGTCATCGTTGTGTTTTTAATGCTTGAGTAATCTTTGTGAACATTAGTTTATTATCGCCTAGAGTTATTGTAGGCTAAAAATCCAAAGATAACCTTAGAGTTAGTTTATAAATCCTAGAGATTTTGTAGGAAATAACCTTAAGGTATCCTCAAAGATTTAGGGAAAAAAGCATACCCTACGACCTTAGAAGACACAACGCATTAAGAATAAGGACGTGACAATTCAACCATCAATAAAGATAACTAGGGAGTAATAGCATCTCGTAAACATATTTTTAATCATCATACGAGACACATCAATTAGACATAGACTATCCACAAGCTTAGTTAATTAGAATAGATAATAGTAGAGTAATTGGTGAAATACCACCCCAAATCAATACCGAGATTCGTACCTTTCAATTTTCTAAAAAATATAAAAAGATAAAAATAATCTTCCTCAACCTTAACCTTAGCGTAGTAATTTCTCACTACCATTCCTATTCCCTAGAGAGCGATATCAATCCCTAGGCTTACCATAATACTACACTACAGCGATTAGGTTCACTTTGCCTGGGTGGTTGAAAAACTTGCTTTCGAAGATGATAACGCTACAGCGTCGTTCGGGGTCAAGGAAACTTCCTTTTCTTGAGCAAGTTTTATAACACCTAGGCGGTGAACCTAATCGTTGTAGTGTAGTAATTAGGGTAAGCCACGGGTATTGATATCGTTCTCTGGGGAATAGGAATGCTAGTAGGGAGTTACTACGCTAAGGTTAAGGTTGAGGAAGATTATTTTTATCTTTTATATTTTATGAAAATGGAAAGGTCGAATCTCGGGTATTGGATTTGGGGGTTGGTATTTCTACCGATTACTCTACTATTATCTAATTATCTAAACTAAGGTTGTGGGAGTCTATGTCTAATTAATGTGTGCTCGTATGATAGTTTAAAGATGTGTTTACTTAGTTTGTATTACTCCTTAATTATCTCCTATTGATGGTTGAGTGTCACGTCTTATTCCTAGTTGCGTTGTGTTTCTAAAGTTGTAGGGTATCGTTTCTCCTAACTCTTTGAACTTACCAAAGGGTCTTGTCTACAAATCCACTTAGAGATTATAGACTCTACTCTAAGGCACTCTTGGATGTTTTAGCCTACAATCACTCGGGTAATCATACTCTAAGGTTCACAAAGATGAATCAAGCATTAAGTACACAACGAATGACCTATCGCATTACTAGATCATTAATCAACTAAGATAAGAAACAACCAATCAATATTCAATAATTAAGTTTCATACTTCCTAAGCAAACACACAAATAAATTAGCGGGACATGGAGAACATGCAAGCATACACACAAATAATCAAAGACATAATTGAATTAATGAAGCAAAGACTTATCTTGGTGTAAGATAGGGTTAAAAACCCTAAAATCTTGTACAAGACACCTTAGGTTCGGTTTTAGGTTTTACTCCAAAGACTCTCCACACAAAGGCGAAAAATTCGGATTCTATATATAAGATTACAATTTGCGGCGTCACCTTATGTTTAGTGGCGCGTCGTGTCGCCGCTCATTAGGGTTTCGTCTTGGCCACGTTAACCTTGCGGCGTCACCTTATGTCCGTGGCGCCGTCCTCTTGACCGGCGTCGTGCGGATCGCATCTAGGCCGTGCGAGTAGCGACGGCCTACTCTTTCACAACTAGGCGCCGTCTCTTGAAAACACGAGTTTTGAGTTCGACCCGTCACAATAATTCTCCGGACGGCGTCGCAAATAACTCTGCGCCGTCGCCTTCTACATTCGTGTTGTGAGTGTCGATTTCGACTTTGGCCATTTTCTTCATATATTCGCGCCTTTTCGTCCAAATAAGTGCCATTCCGACATTTTGCCTTCACGAGACCTAAAAGTGAAAAGGAGCGATATTAAGCAATAACGGATACAAAGTGATCAAATAAGGACTTAAGCGACCCTCAAAATGGTACCTTTTAAAACCTTATCAAATATCCCTACACTTGTTATTTGCTTGTCCTCAAGCAAATGTGCTTTAACCAATTAATTTATAAGTTAGGGGTCATTCGGCATTAATTCAAAGCGGTCCACAACACATATAAGCCCATAAAAGTCATAACAAGCACGGAAAGTACATACTAGCACCTCACATGGGGTGTTTGGATACTCGCATCTCTCTCGGTGTATAAATGAAATATAACAATATAGGAAATGGAAGATAAACACTCATTAACGGTCCTAGTACATAGATTACCATAGGCTTGAGAATAGATCAAACCTCCATCGCTTTGGCGTAAGCACCTAGGAAAGACTATCAAAGAGGTCTTTAAAGGGTTGTAACGTTAGGCTTACGGTAGGAAATAAGGGTTTGGTGGGATAGGCTATTTAGTGGTGGTAAGTCAAAAATCTTTATGTTAGCGCATATGAAGAATGGCGTTGCTAAGCCAAGACTCGACACTCTAAACTCTAGATAAGCTGAAATAAACAAACATAAATTTAAAAGATAGATGTAGGATGGTAGCCGTATGTTTTTTTTTTTTTTTTTTTTTTTTTTTTTTTTTTTTTTTTTTTTTTTTCTTTTTTTTTTTTTTTTTTTTTTTTTTTTTTTTTTTTTTTCATACACTTTTACTCTACCATCCTCTACGATAACATCAAAATACTAGGGTTATAAGCATATCCCTACACTTGAGTTTTATTATTCTAACACTAATTTGACCCGATTTGAAAAGATCAAAACACTTGGGGTACATTATTACGTAAACAAAGGGAATTTGAATTTAACGTTCCTTCCGTCATTTCATAAACTTTAACTTTTCCCATGAATCCCAATCATCCCAAAGCGTATACAAAGGATATGACTCGACTTAGCAACTTATGCAAGCAACTAGATAATTGAACTAAGGGTTTAGGGTGATAACAAACATTTGCACTAAAAGTGAGTGCATAAGGGGTAGGCTAAGGCGATTTGGGTGTATATTTGGGGTGGGGTGTAAACAATGCTCTTCATTGATATTCGGAAAAACCGAAATATCACGAGAACCGCGAAAAGGATAGGCTCGAGGGGTTAACTAGGGTATCGTGTACTAAAGATGAGTACAACGCAAAGGGTGTGGGGAATTACTCAACCGATGTGGAAGAAGTAATTATATTACGGTATCAAACAAGGGTTATCCTAATGCCTCTTATCATTTAGTTATTCCTAACTACACAAGTGTAGCCTCACTTGCGATCTCGGAATGCATCACAAAACAAGTTCTAGAATCTATTATACTACGGTTCACACTCTAAGCATTAAAGATGAATGCTTTAATTCCTACTAATCTAAGGCGATCCTCGCATTTTGGGTGGAATTTGGGTGGTAAGGGTTTTGTGCTAGTCATGCAACTTCCTATCCATGAGGCGCTTTTGTTAAGACTAATGGCCCACTCCTATATGTCATGAAAAATTTTAAATTTGGTGCCAAAATTACCCTAACCGACATTTCTCATGGTTTATTACACAATCACAATTGGACAAAGCAAATAGTCAAGGATAAGCATAGTTTCAAAGTTCCGTTTATTTTCCTCCTACACTTAAAGCGAACATTGTCCCCAATGTTCCCGAAAATATCAAAGTTATGATAAAGAAGGTAATTAAAAGCGAAGAAACTAATACTCCACGATTAGCTCGGTAGGATCCGTGTAAAGTGGTGGTTAAATTCTTTTCAAGAAGAATTATTGCGTGAAAAGCTCCTTCCAATCTTATGTAACTTCTTCTTGACAAACTAAAACTGCACACTTGAAGAAAACAAAGCGAAACCTTGGCGTAAAATCGGCGGTAATAATATATATAAGACTCGATTTAAACTAGGATATAATGCTTGTGGAATGGATGTTTCTGAATTTCTAAGAAAATTAAGACACGGAAAATTCCAAAAATTTATAAGTAGCTCGAAAGCGAGAAAAAGTAATCGATGTTTTACTCCTTCACGGCCGTCGGTTGCAATCTGACGCCGTCGGTTATCTGACAAAAAGCGGTGCGATTTTACGGAAAAATTTACGGAAAATTTACATCTTTAGAATCGGAAAAATTTACGCAAAACATTCATTATGACTCGATACAAGCATTTGACTCGAACAAACAAACATATATATCTTTTAATTAATTGTTATTCTCATGTTTACGTTTCTTTTGAAAGCGTGTGTAATCCTCCTACACTTATCCCTTATGTAAAATACCTTTATATGTAATTAAGGCGAAGTTAAAAACAAAATAAAGCATTTTACAAATTTAAACATGAGGATAAACAATTAATAAAAGATATATGACACTAACAAGCAAACAATTAAGCATGGGTTGCCTCCCGAGCGCTTTTCTTTATTTAAGAGTCTTGTAGCTAGACTCGTAGTCGTGCTCTCGTTTCCTCACCACCGCCCTCTTGACTCTTTGTTTTCCCTTCATCGAAAGGGTGTAGGCGCTTTATGCTCACCGTGGATTCCTTGCCAATCTTTGTCAATTATGGCTACGGTTTTATCTTTTAAATTGGTCTCCTTAGCGTGAAAGGCCCAAACCATCTTGGTTTGCTTCTTCCTCGTAATGCCCTTATCCGGACCTATACAAGAGCACTTTTCTCCTTTATAAATTCCTTAGGGTCCTTTTGTACCTTAGGTAATGAGGTAGGATTATTCTTAACTTTTATCGGGTTTCCATAATGTTGCATACAATCCTTGAACCATAAAGTCTCTAAGCCCTTTTTCCCAGTCATTCTTCTTCTTCTTAACATTGTTATCCGGGGCTTTTCGATTTCCACCAGTAATCATTTCCATGATCTTAAGAGGATATCGTGGGACGATGGGTATTCTAGCGTACCCCTTTCCGCTTTTGAGTATCATGATGCCTTCTCCGCATTTAATGGTTGCCTTGGCGGTGGCCAGGAATGGCGTCCCAAGAATGAGAGATGCGTTTTCATCTTCCTCAACATCAATGATCACGAAATCCCTTTGGATAAGCGATGTTAGCTACCTCAATTAGAACATCAACGGCGATTCCTACGGGATGGACATAAGTATGATTAGCTAGGGAAAGTCTAAGGTCGGTTTTCTTTGGTTTCTCATTAGTTAGCTTATTATAGATTGACAATGGCATTATGTTCACATCGGTCCCTTGATCGGCCAAGGCATTTATATTGTCCATGTCACCGATGCTAGCGGTATCACGAAATTCCTGTGGTGTTTCGTTTTCTTGTTAACGGTTTTTATGACCAACTCATACGGAGGTTCCATAGGTAAAGCATCGTATTCTTCTTCCGTCATCTTTCCTTCAAGAGCATCCCTAAGAACTTCATTGTACCTAAAGTTGTTTACTTGGTTTGCAATGGTTTTCTTGTTAATTTCATGCTTAAGGTAGTACTCGATGGTCTCGGGTTCATCATTAGGCATGGACTCATCCTTCGTGCTTTCCTCGGTATTCCACATCTCAACCCTTGCATTCTCGGGCATGATGGAAGCGGCGTTTCTGAATGAAGTGGGAGGGCAATCATTGCTTCTTCGAGCACTTTTTGGGAGCCCTTGTTTTGGTAAATTCAATTACCAAATCCATCATTTCTTTCATTTTGCTTGCATTTCCTCTCTGCCTATAAACCTCCTCTTCAAATTTGGCTAATCTCTCTGTATGAGTGCCATATACTCCCTCATTTGATCTTTGAAGCTTGGTGAAAGTGGTATTGGGAAGTAGAGCAGGCGCCTTGCGGAACTTGGGTTTTGCTCGCGACTTGGAGATTAGAAAGAGGTGTGGAGTGGTTGGTGGAGTGGGCGGTTGACGATCTCTCGAGGAATTTGTGCAGGTGCTCTTTTACGCCTTTCCATAAGATAATCAATTCCTCTCGATGGCACTCAATTGCTCTTGAGTGTATCGGAGATTCGGGAGGAGTGGATATGGCATTAACTACGTTAATCGGAGTTTGGAGATTCACTCCAATCTTCGTAGTTTTGATCGTGAGCTCCTCTATGATATCCCAAGATTGCTCTGCATTAAAGTCATTGAGTCTTCCACCGTGACTCGATCAATGGATCGTCGAGTGATGAAATCGGTATGATCATAGAAGATTTGGATTTGAAGCCAAAGATCAATGCCATGGTGTGGAAGTCTCGGAGTAATTCCTTAATCGAGTCCATGCTTTGTAAAGAGACTCACCTTGGAGCTCTTTGGAATGTCAAGATGTCTCGCCTAAGCTTAGTAGTTCTCCCGGTGGGAAAAATTGAGCAAGGCGAAGTAAGATCATCGACTTGAGATGGAGCCGGCGGGAAGTCGCTCAAGCCAATTACTAGCTTGGTCCCGTAGAGAATTGGAAGAGCAGCGGTAGCGTGGTCTCCCAGTAGTAGCATCAAGGTCGATGGAATCGGCGATTTTGAGAAATCCTCGGATCTTGATTTGGATCTTGAGCGAAGTCCATGGAATCACATCCGTTTTGCACCAACGGATGGTGTCGGATCGCGGGGCCGTAGTTTGGGCTTGGTCGGGAAGCTCAATGGTGTTCCTATAGCCTAAGTGGCTTGGTCTCGAGTATTCACCAAAAGTGCGGGCTCTTGGCGGGTCATTTGGTGGTGGGTTGATGAATGGTAGTGGGTTATCACCTTCCATGATGAAAAGTGATGGAATTACTAACAAAGGTCACGAAGAAGGGGATAGACTAAGAGAAATCTAAAAATGAGAAAAAGTTTACTTGATAGGAATCAAGCAAAGAAACCTAAGCGAGGTGGACTACTAACTAGCTATTCTATTCCCGGCGGTGGCAAAAACTTGATAACGCTACACGCGTCGTTGGGGTCAAAGAAACTTCCTTTTCTTGAGCAAGTTTTATAACACCTAGGCGGTGAACCTAATCGTTGTAGTGTAGTAATTAGGGTAAGCCACGGGTATTGATATCGTTCTCTGGGGAATAGGAATGCTAGTAGGGAGTTACTACGCTAAGGTTAAGGTTGAGGAAGATTATTTTTATCTTTTATATTTTATGAAAATGGAAAGTACGAATCTCGGGTATTGGATTTGGGGGTTGGTATTTCTACCGATTACTCTACTATTATCTAATTATCTAAACTAAGGTTGTGGGAGTCTATGTCTAATTAATGTGTGCTCGTATGATAGTTTAAAGATGTGTTTACTTAGTTTGTATTACTCCTTAATTATCTCCTATTGATGGTTGAGTGTCACGTCTTATTCCTAGTTGCGTTGTGTTTCTAAAGTTGTAGGGTATCGTTTCTCCTAACTCTTTGAACTTACCAAAGGTCTTGTCTACAAATCCACTTAGAGATTATAGACTCCTACTCTAAGGCACTCTTTGGATGTTTTAGCCTACAATCACTCGGGTAATCATACTCTAAGGTTCACAAAGATGAATCAAGCATTAAGTACACAACGAATGACCTATCGCATTACTAGATCATTAATCAACTAAGATAAGAAACAACCAATCAATATTCAATAATTAAGTTTCATACTTCCTAAGCAAACACACAAATAAATTAGCGGGACATGGAGAACATGCAAGCATACACACAAATAATCAAAGACATAATTGAATTAATGAAGCAAAGACTTATCTTGGTGTAAGATAGGGTTAAAAACCTAAAATCTTGTACAAGACACCTTAGGTTCGGTTTTAGGTTTTACTCCAAAGACTCTCCACACAAAGGCGAAAAATTCGGATTCTATATATAAGATTACAATTGCGCGGCGTCACCTTATGTTTAGTGGGCCGTCGTGTCGCCGCTCATTAGGGTTTCGTCTTGGCGCGTTAACCTTTGCGGCGTCACCTTATGTCCGTGGCGCCGTCCTCTTGACCGGCGTCGTCGGATCGCATCTAGGCCGTGCGAGTAGCGACGACCTACTCTTTCACAACTAGGCGCCGTCTCTTGAAAACACGAGTTTTGAGTTCGACCGTCACAATAATTCTCCGGACGGCGTCGCAAATAGCTCTGACGCCGTCGCCTTCTACATTCAGTTGTGAGTGTCTCGATTTCGACTTTGGCCATTTTCTTCATATATTCGCGCCTTTTCGTCCAAATAAGTGCCATTCCGACATTTTGCCTTCACGAGACCTAAAAGTGAAAAGGAGCGATATTAAGCAATAACGGATACAAAAGTGATCAAATAAGGACTTAAGCGACCCTCAAAATGGTACCTTTTAAAACCTTATCAAAAATTTTTCTACAAGATATATATAAGTATATTTATGAAACTTATAAACATAGGGTGTTACAACTCTCCCTCTTGGAATTGTTCGTGTCCTCACGAACATCATCTGAAAACTATTACGCTTTACTTTTATCTATCTACAAAGTCTCCCCCACTGAGCTTATTCTAATACATGAGCTAGTTTCATTTCTAATGTTTCTAAATTCTATCTGGCCATAAGACTTGTCTCAATATTTTCTAAGTTTACACAATATGCTTATTTCGGGTCTCAATTCTGAAACTTCTGATATTTACTACAATATCACATGCTTAATTCTAAATAGAGGTATTAATAGGCTATTATATGTTGTACTAAGTCTGTCTATCTATCCGTTCTTAAGCTGTCTATAATTTAAAAACATATTTCTGAGTTTTCTTATTGACTATACTGTAATGCTATACTTGTGCATACTAAACTCTATGATCTTACTGATTTATCTTACCGTGCCATACAAAACCTTACTAGTATCTAAGTTGTCCTGACTATTCTATTTTACTGAATCTGAATACTAAAATCTAATTATTGAAACTGCACATCAAGACTTGTAAGACTTATAAATATTCTTGTCGTATACAGCACTCGTGATTACATGCTTTCTAATTCTATTTCTGACTAAAACTCATTCTATCTCACTAAAGTTCAGTCTCATCTACTCTTACTATTCTAGAAATTTCTTGAGACATCATATGATCCCAATAAATTCACGTTATATGATGTAACTATTATCACGTTGGCCAGACGTCATAATACTTGCATCACATAAACATGTCTTTATTGCTATCATATTCTACCTCGAAGCATAACTAAAACAACATGTCTAACATCATGTTCTGTTGTCATGTTAATCTGTTGTGCTATCATATTAATATGTTGATATCATTGTATTTCTATTTATGCATTCTGATTCAAATCGCATACTGATGCGATAACGTGGCTGCTAATCATAGCATACTATACATGCTATATCTATTTCTTACATTCTTCACAATTAACATGACATTCTGGATCTGAAGTTCTAATGTTATTCATAGCTCCTTTTGTTTTATTTTTGCTATTTAACTGCCTAAATATTTCTACTGGTGATTTCTAATTCTTATTACATATTGGGTACTAAACATGGTCTAATACTTCATTTAACTTCATGCATTCTAATCATGTTTCACTTACTGTATGACTATATCACTATTGGTCATGACATAATATACTTATACTACACTGATTTTGTGATCTACTCTTACTACTTTTATAATCCTGTTACTAAGGCATATCTAATCATGCATTTCTACTCTCAAAGTGTTCTAATTTGCTAAACATATAAACATTTAACACATAACCATTCTAGTAAGCTTCTCGGGACATCTTATAATCGCAATAACTTCATGTCATATCATGTAAATATTATTATGTTGATCAGGCGTCATAATAATCTGTTGGAATCGCTCCTAACAAGGAAATGGAACGACATTTACGGGATTACATAATCTATCTTATTTAGCCAAACACATGGACTAGTTATGCCATAGTGTAATAGTTATGTATGTGGTAGGCTATATATACCCTTCCATACTTCCATGGAGGGGTGAGATTTCTTAGTGTAAGCTTTACCTTTCTTATTAATAAAACACATAGTACTCTCCCTTCTCTCTAGTCTCTCTCTCTAACTTGAAGATGGTTTTCTTCCATCTTCCAAGACCTCCCGATTCACCAAATCATCCATAAAAACGATCCTAACATTGGTATCAAGAGCAAGGTCGGTTTATCATTGGTTGATTTGTGTGATATGTATCTTGTCAAAAATTATAACTTTTATAAATTGTTGACATATTCTTTCATCTTTCTTATTACATTGTTTTAACAGTTTTTTAAAAGTTATGTATCTTTTGGTCAATATAATCACTATCATATATCAAGTTTCATAAAAAATCTGTATTTGTGTCTTTTGGTAGTCCAAGTACAAGTTTATTCATTTTATAGTGATTGTTTTACCATCCGTGATATTTTTTTGTTGTCATCTGGTCAAGTTACAATGGTCAAAGTGGGTCAAAAGTGTGGTATTTTATGCTTTCCTTTCTGGTTTCTTCAAGATTGGTCTGAATCTGGTCGGAAAAAAGACGCCGAAAAAGTCAACAAAGGGTCAAAACCCTATTTTTACGCATAAGACCCCATCTTCAGATCCGTTTACGAGTAACCGTGAAGTTACTCGTAAGAATGTATGTTTACGCATAAGACTACGCGTAAGCTTTAAGCTTACGAGTAAGCTTACTCGTAAAGAACATCTTTACGCCTAAAATAAGACTACGCATATGGCTTACGCGTATGGGTTACGCATAAGGGTTGATTTACGCCTAAACTTAAATTGTTTACGCATAACACTTTTTGTTATCTACGCTTAAACTTTATGCGTAAAATCTTTATGCCTAAAGGTTTTATTGTTTATGCATAAGATAAGAAAAGGAAGAAGAATGATTGTTTGACTTTTGACCACAAACCAATATACCAGACTCTCGTTGACCTCAGTGTTATCATCACATCATCAGTCACAATCAACACTAAATAATGTAAAAGACTAGACCCGGCTCGAGTCAACAAGCGTCTATATCAAGATCTCAAATTTGCTCGAACAAATAGTGAAGATCTATAAAGATCTTCGTATTTTGAACCATTATCGATCATAGATCTCAAACCATAATCCCATTTCATGATACCATCCAACTACTACAACGAAAATAAAATAATTAATCTCATATTTGTTTTCGTGTTTATTCAACAAAAATCAGACATTGAAGGTCTCTACACGAAGAACATATTCATCATCGATCTAATCTATTTTGAAGCTTAGCTTCTTTCATTATCCGAACATCAAAAAGAAAGAACAAGAACAATAGGTGTTCCATTCTTCCTTTTATTCAGTTTAATTAAAACGAAAACATTATTTGAACCTACCGTGACCCCCAAACAATCTTGAAGCCTTCACTAATGCTTTATTGATTCAACTTGTGCTACAACTGTCATCAAGGATACGGTATGGTTATTGTTAGGAATTATGTAAAAGTGGGTTCCTGCTGATTAGGTTCCTGCTGATAGTAGAATAGATTTTGCTGATAGTAAGGTTTCTGCGGATAGTGCAGTTTCCTTTGATAGTTGTTTTGTTTCTGCGGATATGTAGTTTCCGCTTTATTAGTTTATTAGTTACGATATGCATGAGTTAAAATAGGAATAGATAGTGCATATCTTTTACGTGATTATCAAGCTGTAAAGTTAGGGTTTCATGTACTATAAAAGAAACTAGTGGCTAGGGTTTTAGGTATGAGTTTCAATAACAATAATAGTGAATTGATATAGATCCATAAAGGATCAAGTTATTGGTGTTTATTGTCTTCTTGAATATTGTATTTATTTTCCGCGTGAATACAATTCTTGTAAAGGTTCTCCATAGTTGTCTTGTGATTACACAGGCTAGCTATATTCTTTTTAGGTTCATAAGATCTATTTGGGACTGAACCCAACAAGTGGTATCAGAACCTCGTGAGAATCTTTCCAAGAAGACAGTCTTATTCTTCTACACAAAACCTTAACAATGCCATCATCAAAACATTCAGATTCAGAAAATGATGAACAACCTGAGCAAACAAACACCCAGTCCACTATTCAGCAAGTGGTCACCACCATGTCCAACACCAATGCCAAATTTCCATACCTAAAGAAGGAGGAATATGACATATGGGCCATGATGATGGAAAATTATATCTCCAACATGGATGTCAATCTCTGGAATATTGTTCTAAAGGGTAACAGTAAGAAGGCTCTTTGGAAGAGATCTTGATGGAAATTTGATAATACTTCCACCCACAACAAGTCTTTGACAGTTGCTCTTGAGGAGGAGACCAGGCGAGGACTACCTTGCTTCAAGCTCTTCCAGATGAGCACATGAGCGACTTTATCATCCGAACGATGCAAGAGAGATCCGAGAGGAATAAAAGCAAGGTTTGGAGTAAACGATGAGTCCAAGAAAATGAGGAAGTCTATGCTCAAGCAAAACTTTCAGGAATTTTCAATCTCTGAAGAAGAGGGGATTCATAAGGGATATGACAGGTTTCAGAAAATCCTCAGCCAGCTTAATTAGATGAAATCTAAACCTGATAATGAGGAATGCAATCTCAAGTTCCTTCGTGCTTTACCTTCTTCCTAGAGGCAGGTTTCTCTCACTCTCAAGGCAAAGGAATAAGCTGAGATCTCTTGAAATTGATATAAAGGGTCACTCTTCTTATTCTCCAAGTCTAACACACTCAGACTTTGTTAGTGCTACAAGTGCTAACACAATGGTGTCTTATGCTGAGAGTCCCACTTCTTCATCAGCAGCATCCAGAACACACAATTCCTCTACAAGAAGATCAAAGTCTAACTATGTGATGGAAGATGTGCTCTACTCTTTTGTTGCTGAAACTGAAGACCAACAGCAGTTGGTCTATGAAGATTTTGAGCAAGTGGATTAATGGGATTTGGAGGAGATGGACCTCAAATGGCAGATGGCCATGCTTGCTGTGAAGGTCAACATGTTTGAGCAGGGATCTGGGAGGAAGTTTGGCTACAAGGGAAGAGAATCAGCCAGGTTTGACAAGAAGAAGATCAAGTGCTTTGAATGCAACCAACTTCGTCACTTTGCTATAGAATGTCCAGACAAGAAGGGAGGTGACAGAAGAAGGTATAATGCATACAAGCTCAAGGAAGCTGAGGAGGTGAATCCTAAAGCCTTGTTGTCACTGGAGAACAGGTTAGACTGGGATGATCATGTGAATGATGGTGAGGATGAAAAGCCTCAGGTTGGACTGGTTGCTGAGACTGCTGGAGAGTTTGCTATGATGGGCATCACTTCTCAGGTACAAAATTGTATATTTGGGTGTAATACTAAATAGGATGCTCTCAAAAGTGAACGTGATGATGTCAATGATAAATATAGAGAATATTTTATTCAGGTCTAGGCCTAAAAGAAAACTGTTAAAGCTTTAGAAAAACAAAAGGCCTGGTACCAACAAAATCAATTGGCTCTTGAAGAGAAAATTAAAGTTTTAGAAAGAGATTTGGAAAACACCACTAATGTGCTAAAGTTTAATGAAAAGGAATATGCTAAAGTTATTATTGAAAAAGATATTTTAAAGACTGATTTAGAAGCAGGGGTCGCTAGACATAAATAGTGGCAAGAACAAGATAAAAACCTAGACAAATTAAGGTCAAGTACTATGTCTGTAAAAACCAAAAAGGGGTTAGGCTTCACTGATTACATTGACTCTGTGAGATATATGACCCTAATTACTATAGTGTTTTTAATCTTGTCCCTGAGGAAGAGGAAGAAAAATATAAATCTTCTAAATTTCTTAAAAAAGGTGAAATGCATTCAGTGCCTTCCTCAATTAATGGTATAGTTAGACCACCTAACCCAGATTCAGACTTGGATGAACCACATATGACCTATGGCCCAAAGTCTGATGACTTATCTAACACTGGCAGTGAAACTAATGATTTTGTCTCTTGTTCTTCCAATGATAGGACTTCAGAGACCCAGTCTAGAGACTATGCCAGTTGTGGTTCAAGTGAAGAGTCTGCCTCTCCTAAGTCTGCCTCTCCCAAGCCTTTTCCATTTTATCAAGCCCCAAGAGTTGCTGTTAAAGAACCTTCTTCAAAGACATCTTTTTTTAGAAACATTTCTTGTTATGTTGATTTTTTTAAAAACAATTATGATTTTGGTTATGGTTTGAATAATTCTGTTTGTGATAAGACTATTCCTGTTTTGAACAAACATTTTAAGAAGAAATCATGTTTTGTTTGTGGTAGTGCATTTCATCTTATCAAAGATTGTGATTTTTATGAGAAGCAGATGAATGTGTGTACTAATCAACAGAGATATAGATCTCTATGGAATGATGTGACCAACATTCCCCCGTTTGTTACCTCTGGGACACATGTAAGGACCAGCAGAATCATTTCTGCTGGTAGACCGATCTTCTTTGGTAACCCAATTCACGACGGTCATCTTCATCTAGTTGGAGAAGAATGTTAATAGGCCATTATCTGAGACCTACTAGTGCTTATTTTCAAAATGATTACAGCTCTGTTAATAATGACCTTTTGCATAAAAGGGGCAAGGTGGGATCTTCTTTGTTAAGCCTCAAGAGTTGCTCTTGGACACATAATCGACCATCTTTTATGAGAGGTTCCAAGAACAATAGTGGATCTCATCCATCTGCAGGATTTTCTAATGTGATCCACAAGGCAGGCCCAAGTTAGTGATGACTTGGGTCTCCATGTATACTAATGTTGTTGTATATTTTTATCTTGTAGGATGATCCTCTTTCTAATAAATATTTAGGAATAGTTGATAGTGGTTGTTCTAGGAGTATGACAGGGACAGAGACAGGCTCCATGATTTTGTATCTATTCAAGGAGGTACTGTTACTTTTAGAGGAGGAGATGGTAAAATCTGTGGAAGGAACTATTAGAACCGCCCTTGATTTGGACTTTGACAATGTGTATTATGTGGAAGCATTAAGAAACTTCAATCTATTTTCTGTGTCCCAAATTTGTGACGAGAAAAACTATGTGTTGTTCATCGATCTTGAATGTCTTGTTCTCTCAAAAATTTCCGGACACGATGATAGTCAAGTTGTTACAAGGTGCCAAGGAAACAAAATCTATATACATTCAATCTCAATGAAGTTCAGCCTGCAGGTGACTTAGCTTGTTTGGTGGCAAAAGCATCCTTGGATGAATCTAACAAATGGCATGAAGGATGGCTCATGTGAATTTCAAAACAATCAACAAGCTAGCTAAACTTGGGTTAGTTAATGGACTTCCTTCCAAAGTCTTTACTAATGAGCACAACTGTGTGGCTTGCAACAAGGGAAAGCAACACAAGGCTTCCTATAAGTCCATTATGCGGTCGCCAAGATTATCTCGAGCCTTTGCGACACGTGATATGGATCTTTTGGTCCTACATCTATCGAAGCATTGATCACAAGTACTATTGTTTGGTGGTTCTTGATGATTATAGTAGGTATTGTTGGGCATTCTTTTGGGGACTAAAGATGAAACATTTGATTCTTCAAGATTTTATTGCCACGGTAGAGAATTAGTTGAACAAGAAGGTTAAAGCCATTAGGTGTGATAATGGGACGAGTTCAAGAATGCCAATTGATAGAGCTTTGTGCTACAAAGAGGATAAAAGGGGATTATAGCATTGCCAGACTCCACAACAAAATGGAGTTCTTGAGAGGAAAATAGAACCACGATTGAAGCAAACAAGATCTATGCTTGCTAATTCTAAGTTACCTACCATGTTGGGATCAAGCGTTAGCACTACTTGTTATGTATTGAGCAGGTGTTGATAACTAATTCTCACAAAAGGACACCTTATGAACTTACATCGGGCAAGATTCCTACCATTAGACATCTTAAGCCTTTTGGTTGTCATGTCACCATTCTTAACACCAGTGATCACTTGGGCAAGTTTGATGGGAAAGCTGATGAGGGATTTGTAGTAGGCTATTCAGCTCATAGTAAGGCTTACAGGGTTTATAACATCTCCACCAAGAGGGTTGAAGAGATGCTCTGAGTTTTATGGAGCACAAGCCAAATGTTCAGGGAGCAGGTCAAGAATGTGATCTAGGATATGCAGAAGAGCTGGTGAAGCTTCAACGCCAAGAGCATGCAACAAAGGATGATGCTGAAAAGTTTGGTTATGAATTCTCCAAAGATACAGAGGAACTCTTAAGGCATGCTACTATTGAAGCCCGTAGGAACTTTGATGCTGCTGGTACTATATTTGTTCCTACTGGTAATATGGCTGATCCTCCAGATAATGGGTGGGATTCTTCACGATGTTGATCTTCTTTGTTTGTGTTAGGTTCCTCGATAGTGAAGATGTTCTGTTTGTTACCTCATATACTCCATCTGCTGACATTTTAGGTTTTGTCAACAACCCCACCTGATTTCCAAGTCCATCTGACTTAGCCAATTCACACCATTCCAGCTTTGAATTGGATGTCATTCATCACATGTCAAGAACAGGCATTTTTGGCTCTTCTTCTTATGATGATGACTGATTGGTGCTAAACAGTCAAGTTTAATTACACAAGCTAACCACTTGTGAATGGTCAACCGTAACAAACTTAAAACCGCTCGAAACCAAATGCAATTAAGATCGAGGAATATAGTGGATTCACGGTCGTTAAGTCCCACGGAGGATGAATTGGTGTATAAACACTTGATCGATGATAGAATGATCACTAAGGATAGTAATCGAAGTAAGGATATTGATGGAAAATTACCTAAAGAAAAGATCTACAAATTACAATGACTTAAATGCAAATTAAAAGAAATTAAAAATTAAAATATATTAAATAAACGCTATCACTATTTTTACAATGATGTTTTTTGTGATTTTATAAAATAAAATAACTTAAATAAACTATATTAACTAAAACGTAATCCTAAATTATCTAGAAACGTGGTTTAAAATGAAAGCAGGCGTTACGTTTAAAAATTACTGTTGGGCGCAAACAAAAACGTAAAATTTATGAAATAAAAGGCCTACGAATGTAAAACTAATTTTATTACGTACTATATGACAAAAGAAAATTTTAGAAAAAAGATTTATATTTTTAGACTTTTATATTTTTATTATGAATTAAATAAGATTTTACACTAATTAAATGTTAAAAATACTAAAACTATTTGGAAAATCAAACTTTTTATAAAATACTTAATACTAATACAAATTTATAAAAATACAAAAGCTGAAAAAGCTACTTTAAATAAGCTCGAAATAAGCTAAATAAACTTAATAAGCTAAACCTGACAAAACGATATATAAGAGTTATTTTGTGCAAGTTATGACAGTCAAAGACCCAAGGCTTAATGGTATCCGTGTACACACTAACACTCTCCAAAGGGGAGGTCTCGGGGTTCGAGCACGCCTACCCCTTTTGCTAAACATTTTATTTTTGATTTTTTTTTTTACAAAGTTGTTAAGACACTAAAAATAAGCACTTTCTTTAACTACAACTTTTATGAAAACCAATAATAAGCTACTTGTGAGAGCTTATTTTCTTAACAGTTGGCTTTAAAAGGAAATAACCAAAAGATGTTAAGCCAAGTAGCTTATAAGCTACTCAATAAGCAAAATGTAAAATGGAATAATCTAGGAAACTACTAATAAGCTAGTATGATAACCGAAAAAGCGATTGACTTAAAAATAAGCACAAAACAAACCAAAATAAGCACTAGCTTAAGTGGAACACAGGACACTTTATGGTTTTCTAGCTACTTTCTAGCTTAATATTAAGTACTTAAATAAGTTTGGAAATGAAACAAACTTTGGATTTAACAAGTTGACCAATGAGCTTCCTAAAAGCTAAAGCTTTCACGGTTTGTTGGTGGTGAGCTTTTAAGGAGCTTATGAAAAGCTTAAGAACCTTTGTATGAACATAAGACTATATGAAATGGACAAAATAAAAGCTATATGCGAGCTTATCAAATAAGCTAAAAATGGGAAAATGGCGGGAACTTGAGACAGCTAGGTAAGCTTCTCAAAAATCTAAAGTGCACAAGTTTCAGCTAGCTAAAAAACTCTGTGTGAGCTTGTGAAACTGAGTGGCTCAACTGTGCACAGGGGAGTATTTTGAAATGGTACTCAAAATAAGCTAGAATTTAAGCTAGTAAATAAGCTATATAGAGAATATAAAAAATACTAGGTTAAAGATAAGCAGTTGTATTTTACTATCCTAAAAGCTCAAATATTGAAACTCAATATATAATCTTATATAGAATAATCATTTACTCCAAAACGACCAAATGGGAATTTTGACTTTTGATTAATACTAAAAGTTTGACTTAAGCGAACTTAGGATTGAATTTACTCACTAATTATGTTATATTGTTGTTATAATATGAAATTAAGCTATGGTAACAACTTTTAAGCTCTGTGATGAATTTAGCAAACAAAATCCCAACATTAAGCTGAATTAAGTGCGGTTAAATGATATTTTGACTTTCTCTTGAACAAGGACTAGTTTGTATGGCTTGATTGAGCTATTCGGTCCTAATGTGACTTAGAACAATGATAAACAACAACATCATTTGGTTTCTAGCTTGCTTAAGACGGCAAATCCAAACATCCCTTGTTTAACTTTTGAGGAGTTAATCACTAAAACAAATTTTTAAGCTAAGAATTCTATTTATTAAGCGATATAAACTATATTTAAGCAGATTTAGGCTAGAATTATCAAGATTACGAACTAATATTAAGAATTGCAAATTTCAAAGAATGGCTTACAAATTGAAATTCAAGCACGGACATGGAACCAGGACCGAGAAACACTCCTATAGCTTACCAATAAGCTCTAAACCAACAAGCTTTCCAAAATCAACACCGCACCATAGCTTTGATCATATCTCATAGGCTTTTTATTTTTCAACTTATTTATTTATATTTTGTGATTTTTGCTTTTGATTACTAAAGCGATTTTTAAGGTAACTAATAGCTTTAATAAGCTATATAGGTGCTTATATGGCTTATTTAATCCAAAATAACATCTATTAACAACATTTTATCACTTTGAGATTTTTGAACATGAAAACTTTGCATAAAGCGAAACAAGTCTTAAAGCGAAATTTATGGTTACAAAAGGTTTCTTATACACTGAGTACTTGAAATTCAAAGCTTGGAAACTAAATTATACACCGAAATTAAAACTTAAACTAAAAGCGACATTAAGATTTAAAAATTACACTAGATAGATAATTATATTGCACCATTCTTCTATTTATTGAGCTTTTCCAACTCGTCGACACTCTTGAGCAAATCCCACCAATCTCCAACCATTGGATTGAGCCGATCATCAAATTCGCAAATGTCGGGTTTGGCGCCATTTTTCAATCGAAAGCGGGTTTATTGCATTAATGGGGCTTGGAATGATGTGGAGGTGGAAGGGGAGTTAGTAACAGGTGTTATGGATGAGGTGGAGTGAAAATCAAGTGGTTAAAACCACTGGTTTTGGCTCAAACAGCCTTGGGAGAGACAGAGCTACAGTGCGCGGTTTTTGGCGCCTTTGACTTCATTTGACCAGATATTTAAAGATGGAGGGGTCCAAAATGGGGGGTCACAGGCATTGGCTGGGGGTTCTTTTTGGGTTTGGCAGGGTTCTTTTTGCACAAAAGGGTCTAATTGGTTTATTTAATATCAAGGACCATTTGTGTAAATCTGCCAAAGTTGAAGGACTGATCTTGATAATTTTCCAAAGCTCTCACAAGGATCATTCCTGCCATATGTGAATAGTACAAGAACCAAGGTTGATTATTTTCCATTTTTAAAATGTCCAAGGACCATTTTGACAATTTTCAAACTCAGGACCAATCTTGTAATTTCTCCAAAGTTTATCATAAGGACCATTCTTGTCATTTATAAATAGTACAAGGTTAAAATTTAATAATTTTCACTTTTTAAATTAACCAACGACTATATTTGACAATTTTCAAAGTTTAGGACCAAAGTTGTCATTTTGTGATTTTGAACTTTAAAGGGTTTGTTTTGACAACTTTTGAATCTCATGGACCTAAAATGATATTTTACAAGTTTTTGAATTACAGGACTGTTTTGACAACTTTTGAAACTTGGGGACTAAAGCGCCAATTATGCAAACTTGATACGTTTTTCATCGATTTTGATGTTTTGCATTTAAAACATATAAAACACTTGTTTGTGATATTTTCATCATTTTGAAGCATTTACGAGTGTTTTCGGATGTTTTGGCATTCTAACGATATAAAATGATGAGTATTTGACACTTCATCCATCCCCCACACTAAGATATTGCTAGTCCCTAGCAATGATTTAAGAAAAATTAATGGATTTTATCTCTTTACCAAAAGCCATTACTTACGGAGTAGCCAATTGTTTTAGTTCAAGTAAGAACCTTGGCACAATGATAACCAAATGATTTTGAGCAAATCATAAGCTTTAAACGGTTTGATTTGTCTTTACCGAAGCCGTTTGCTACGGACTAATAACTCTTAGATAAATTATCAATATTATCTTTGGTGAGCCGATTACCAATTATGGATTTTCAAGCGCCTTTACCACAAGCCATAACCTTGCGGGCTAGCCAACTTTTCACTAGTTTAAAGATATGGTGAGTTGAACACCATACAATTTTGGGCAAATTGCAAGCCATAAGCGGATTTGAGATATCTTTACCAAGAGCCGTTTGCTCTGGATTAGCCAATCCTTATGTGGGTTAGACATGGCGGATGATTACCATTCTTTGAGTAAGTGAAAACACTTACTCCAAAAAATTTTGGCCAAAACGGGAATTGGGTGGAATAATTACATGATAAAATTCGTGAGAATTCCCCCACACTTAGAAATGAATATTGCCCTCAATATTCAAAGTACCGCAGTTATGCGAAACATAGAACATAAAAGGGAAATATTACGGCCTTTATTTTGTTTTTGATATATATTTTTTTTTTTTTTTTTTAGAGATTGATATATACAACAGCGTGAGGAAACTCCCCCACACTAGGGTGGTAGAAAGAGGTAAGAAGACAGAAATATGAGTGAAAACCCATATGGTGTGTGCTACTATTTTTGATTCCCGAGTCACTAGCTTGACTCGATCCCGCATTCATTGGTTCATGGGAATGTTTGTAGATCCGGACAATCACGGTGGAATGTCCTCTCCAAAGTAGTGCTTTAATCGATGACCATTCACTTTAAAATTTGGACCATCAGGTTGAGATAACTCAATGGTACCATAAGGATTAACCTTAGTGATAGTAAATGGACCGACCGGTAGGGACTTAAGCTTTCGAGAAAATCTTCAATCTTGAATTGAAAAGAAGGACTCGATCACCGGCGTTGAAAACGCGGTTCTTGATTTTAAGTCATGAATCTTCTTTGTCTTTTGTTTATAGATCAAAGAGTTCTCGTATGCTTGATCACGAAGTTTATTTAGTTCATTCATTTGAACTTTTACGTGATCACCTACTGTCTCGTATATCGAAGTTTGCATGTTTTAAGGCCCAAGAAGCCTTGTGCTCTAGTTCAATCGGAAGATGACATGCCTTCCGTATACTAGCTTGTATGGAGTACACCCAATTGGTGTTTTGTAACTTTGTCACGAAAGGCCCAGAGCGTCATCCAGTTTATCCGACCGGGATGCACGATTTTCGCCATTGTCCTTTCAAGGATTCTTTTGATACCACGGTTTGAAACTTCCACCGCCCACTTGTTTGGGGGTGGTATGCGATAGATAGACGGTGGGTAACACCATACTTTTGCATGACACGATCAAATTGGTCATTACAAAAATGTGTACCACGATCACCGATTATAGCACGAGGAGTTCCAAACACGGCAAAAGAGATTTCAAAATTTCACAACTACTCGGGCATCATTTGTAGGTAAAGCTTTCGCTCAACCCATTTTGACAAATAGTCAACACACACGAGTATGTACTTGTTACCACGAGACGAAGGAAATGTCCCCATAAAGTCAATACCCCATATGTCAAATATCTCACAAACTTGAATGGCATTTTGTGGCATTTCATTTCTTTGAGATATATTTCCATGACGTTGACAAGCGTCCATGTGTTTTGACAAAATCGTGGGCATCCTTATAAATTGTGGGCCAATAAAACCCGGAATCAAACACCTTTTGGCGGTGTAGTTTGGACTATGATGGCCCCTGGGTCCAAAGATGGCAAGCTTTGAGAATGTCAAGAGCTTCTTGTCCATAAACACACCGTCGGATGACTTGATCATACAGATTTTAAATAAGAAGGGTCGTCCCGAAATAATGTTTAACATCCTTGAAGAATTTGTTCTTTTCTTTGGGTCGACATCCCTTTCACTATGAAGTTACCCGCATGGTAATTTGCGAAGTCGAGAAACCATGGGGTGAAGAGTTCCACGAAAAGAAACCGCATTGAGTGTCTCGAGAGGAAATGTTTCATTTATTTCCTTTTCTCGAAAACATCTTGGTGAGGGTTTTCTAATGCAGACGAGATGATCGTGACCGGGTTCTCGGCTCCTTTTTATCACGTATGATGATATCAAATTTCGGAGGAGGAGAACCCAACGGAGCAATCTCGGCTTTGCATCTTGTTTTGCAAAGAGATATTTGAGAGCCGAGTGATCCGTATACACTACACATTTGGTCAAGATTAAGCACGGCGAAACTTCTCAAATGCATACACCACGCTAATAGCTCTTTTTACGTGGTAGTGTAATGAGTTTGAGCTTGATCATAGTCTTACTTGCGTAGTGAATAGGTGAAAATGCTTAGCTCACGTTGCCCTAAGACCGCACCTATAGCAAAATCACTTGCATCGCACATGAGCTCAAAAGGCAAGTCGATCGGGAGCAGCGAGAATGGGTGCTTGAGAAGCTTTTTCTTCAATGTTTCAAAAGCTATGATGCACTCGGTGAGAAGATAAAGGAGCATCCTTTTCAAGAAGATGGGTCATTGGTAGGCGATTTTGGAAAAATCTTGTATGAATCTACGATAGAAACCGGCATGACCTAAAAACTCCTAATACCTTTGACGGTAGTAGGATGAGGTAATTTAGCAATAACATCGACTTTTGCTCTATCTACCTCAATCCCATTTTTGAAATCTTATGGCCAAGGACTATGCCTTCTTTGACCATAAAGTGGCTTTTCTCCCGGTTTAGACAAAGATTGGTGTCTTCACCGTTTGAGCATTTTATCTAGATGGGATAGACATGTTTGAAATGAATCCCCAATGACCGAGAAGTCATCCATAAACACCTCCATTGTTTCCCGATCATGTCGTGGAAAATGGCCATCATACAACGTTGGAGCGTGTGATAAGGTTTTAAAAGGTACCTTTTGAGGGTCATTTAAGCCCTTATTCGATCACTTTTGTATCCGTTATTGCTTAATATCGTTCCTTTTCACTTTTAGGTCTCTTGAAGGCAAAATCTTTGGAATGATGCTTATTTGGACGAAAAGGCGCGAATATCTGAAGAAAATGGCCAAAGTCGAATCGAGACACTCAAAGTCATTGAAACATAAGGCGACGGCGTCATTGCATATCCGCGACGCCGTCGGAAGGCATTTTATGACGGCTCGAGGAAAAATTACATGTTTTCAAGGGACGACGTCGGGTTCTAAAGGAGTAGGCCGTCGTTACTCGGGACGGCCTAGATGCGCCAAGACGGCGCCGGTGAAGGGACGGCGTCACGGTATAGGTGACGCCGTCGAAAGGTTTACGTGGCCAAGACGAAACCCTAATGACGGCGACACGGCGGCCGCGAAACATAAGGTGGCCGTCGCAGATGTAATCTTATATATAGAATCCGAATTTTTCGGTTTTGTGTGTAGTCTTTGGGAGTAAAACCTAAAACCGAACCAAGGCTTTCTTGTGCGAGTATTTTAGGGTTCTAAACCTATTATACATCAAGCTAAGTATTTACTTCATTAATTTAATTATGTCTTTGATTATTTGTGTGTATGCTTGCATGTTCTCCATGTCCCGCTAATTTATTTGTGTGTTTGCTTAGGAATATGAAACTTAATTATTGAATATTGATTGGTTGATACTTATCTTAGTTGACTAATGATCTAGAGTCGCTAGATTATTCGTTGTGTACTTAATGCTTGGAATTTCTTTGTGAACTTTAGAATATAATTATCTAGGTAATTGTAGGATAAAGTATTCAAGGACAACCGTAGAGTAGGCGTCTATAAATCACTAGAGGATTTGTAAACAAGACCCTTTGGTAATTTCAAAGAGTTAGGAAATAAGCCCTATAGCCTTAGAATCACAACGCAACTAGGAATAAGGACGTGACAAATCAACCATCAATAGGAGATAATTAAGGAGTAGTAAAACCTAAGTAAACACATCTTTAAACTATCATACGAGTACACATCAAATTAGACATAGACTATCACAACCTTAGCTTAGATAATTAGATAATAGTAGAGTAATCGGTAGCAATACCAACCCCCAAATCCAATACCCGAGATTCGTACCTTTTCAATTTCTAAAAACATAAAAGATAAAAATAATCTTCCTCAACCTCAACCTTAGCGTAGTAACTTCTCACTAGCATTCCTATTCCCTAGAGAACGATATCAATACCGTGGCTTACCCTAATTACTACACTACAACGATTAGGTTCAACGCCTGGGTGTTATAAAACTTGCTCAAGAAAAGGAAGTTTCCTTGACCCGAACGACGGCGTGTGGCGTTATCAAGTTTTGGCGCCCATTCACGGGAATAGAATAGCTAGTTAGTAGTCCACCTCGCTTAGGTTTCTTTGCTTGATTCCTATCAAGTAAACTTTTCTCTTTTTAGCTTTCATAGTCTATCCCCTTCTTCGTGACCTTTGTTCGTAACACCCATCACTTTTCACCATGGAAGGTGACAACCAACCACCACTCATCAACCCACCACCAAATGACCCGCTAAGAGCCCGTACTCTTGGTGAGTACTCGAGACCAAACCACCTAGGTTATAGGAACACCATTGAGCTTCCCGACCAAGCCCAAACTACGGCCTGCGATCCGACACCATCCGGTTGGTGCAAAACGGATGTGCATTCCATGGACTTCGTTCGAAGATCCAAATCGAGATCTCGAGGATTTCCTCAAAATTGTCGATTCCATCGACCTTGATGCTACTACTCGGGAGACCACGCGCTTGCGTCTCTTCCAATTTTCTCTGGGACCAAGCTAGTAATTGGCTTGAGCGACTTCCCGCCGGCTCCATCTCAAGTTGGGATGATCTTACTCGCTTCCTTGCTCAATTTTTCCCACCGTGGAGAACCACTAAGCTTAGGCGAGAAATCTTAACGTTTCAGCAACTCCAAGGTGAATCACTTTACAAAGCATGGACTCGATTCAAGGATCTACTCCGTAGACTTCCCCATCATGGCATCGATCTTTGGCTTCAAATCCAAATCTTCTATGATCATACCGACTTCATCACTCGACGATCCATTGATCGGGCCGCCGGTGGAAGGCTCAGCGACTTCAATGCAGAGAAATCTTGGGACATTATAGAGGAGCTTGCTGATCAAAGCTACGAAGATTGGAATGATTCTCCTGAGACTCCGATTAACGTAATCAACGCCATATCAACCCCGTCCAAATCCTCTGACACCCTCGAGGAACAATTGAGCTCCATTGAGAGAGGGATTGATTATCTTATGGAAAGGCAGAAAAGAGCCCCCGTACAAATTCCTCGAGAGGCCGTCAGATTCGCCAACTCCACCTACCACCCCACACCTCCTTGAGTCTCCAAGTCGTGATCAAACCCAACTCCGAAGGCGTTTCGTTCTACTTCCCCAATACCACTCTCACCAAGCTTCAAGGAACAAATGAGGAGTACATGGCGGCTCATACGGAAAGATTAGCTGGGTTTGAAGAGGAGGTTTATAGGCGAGAGAGGAGATGCAAGCAAAGATGACGGAAATGATGAATTTGGTAATCGAGTTTACCAAAACAAAGGTTCGAAAAGGTGCTCGAAGAAACAACGATTGCCCTCCCACTTCATTTGTCAACGCTGTTTCCATTATGCCCGAGAATGCAAAGGTTGAGACGCTGAAAACCGAGGGAAGTAATAAGGAGGAGTCGCATGCATGACGAGCCCGAGACCATTGAATACTACCTTAAGCACGAAATCAACAAGAAAACCATTGCAAACCAAGTAAACAACTTTAGGTACAATGAAGTTCTCAAGGAAGCCCTTGATAAAAATGATGAAGAAGAGTATGACGCCTACCTATGGGACCCCGTATGAGTTAGTTATAAAAACCTCTAACAAGGAAACGTAACACCATTGTGGAATTTCGTAATACCGTTAGCATAGGTGACATTGATAATATAAATGCCTTGGCGATCGTGGGACCGATGTGAACATAATGCCATTATCAATCTATAATAAGTTGACTAAGGAGAAACCAGCCAAGACCGACCTTAGACTCTCCTTAGCTAATCACACTTATGTTCACCCGTAGGAGTCGCAATAGATGTTCTAATTGAGGTGGCTAACATTGTTTATCCGGTAGATTTCGTGATCGTTGATTTTGAAGAAGATAAAACATACCCTCATTCTTGGAACACCGTTTCTAGCTACCGCCAAGGCAACCATCAAATGCGGAGAGGCGTCATGATACTCAAAAGCGGAAAAGGGTATGCTAGGATACCCATCATCCCAAGATATCCTCTTAAAATCATGGAAATGATTACGAAGGAATCGGAAAAACCCAGCCATAATGTTAAGAAAAAGATGAATGACGGGAAAAGGGCTTAGAGATTTCATGGTCCAAGGATTGTATGCGAAGATGGAAACCCGATAATAAGTTAGAAGCAACCCCACCTCGGTACCTAAGGCACAAAAGGACCCTAAGAAATTTCTAAAAGGAGAAAAAGTATTGTACAAATCAAGGAAAAGGGCAATACAAGGAAAGAACAACCCGAGATGGTTTGGGCTTTTCACGATTAAGAGACCAACTTAATGAAACCGTCACCATAATTGACAAGAATGGCACGGAATCCACGGTGAACATACAACGTCACGCCGCTGATGAAGAGAAATGAATGACTAAAAGAGCGGTGATGCAAAAACGTAGGAGTAGGACTACGAGTCTAGCTACAAGACTCTTAAATAAAGAAAAGCGCTCGTGGAGGCAACCCATGCTTAATTGTTTGCTTGTTAGTGTCATATATCTTTTATTAATTGTTTGTCCTCATGTTGAATTTGTAAAATGCTTTATTTTGTTTTCAACCTCGTCTTAATTACATATAAAGGTATTTTACATAAAAGATAAGTGTAGGGAGGATTACACACGTTTTCATAAGAAACGTGAACATGAGAATAACAATTAACTAAAAGATATATATGTTTGTTTGTTCGAGTCAAATGCTTGTATCGAGTCATAATGGATGTTTTTGCGAAGTTTTCCGATTCTAAAGAGTAAATTTTCCGAATTTTTCCGTAAAATCGAGACCGCTTTTTGTCGGGATAACTGACGGCGTCAGATTGCAACCGACGGCGTCGAGAAGGAATAAAACATCGACTTACTTTTTCTCGTTTTCGAGCTACTTGTAAAATTTTGGAATTTTCCGGATCTTAACTTTCAAAACAAATTACGTAAACATCCATTCCACAAGCATTATATCCTAGTTTAAATCGAGTCTTATGTATATTATTACCACGATTTTACGCCAAGGTTTCGTTTGTTTTCTTCTAGTGTGTGTTTAGTTTGTCAAGAAGAAGTTACACAAGTTTGGAAGGAGCCTTTCACGCAAAAACTCTTCTTGGAAAAGATTTAACCACCATTTTTACGGATCCTACCGAGCTAATCGGGAGTATTAGTTTCTTCGTTTTAATTACCTTCTATTATCATAACTTTGATACTTTCGGGAACATTGGGGACAATGTTCGGTTTAAGTGTAGGGAGGAAAATAAAACGGAACTTTGAAACTATGCTTATCCTTGACTATTTGCTTTGTCCAAGTGTATTTGTGTAATAAACCATGAGAAAATGTAGGTTAGGGTAATTTTAGCCAAATTTAAAATTTTTTCATGACGATAAGAGTGGGCCATTAGTCTTAACAAAAGCGTCTCATGGATAGGAAGTTGCATGACTAGCACAAAACCCTTACCACCTAAATTCCACCCAAAATGTGAGGATCGCCCTTAGATTAGTAGGAATTAAAGCATTCATCTTTAATGCTTAGAGTGTGAACCAAGAGTATATTAGATTCTAGAACTTGTTTTGTGATGCATTCGAGATCGCAAGTGAGGCTACACTTGTGTAGTTAGGAATAACTAAATGATAAGAGGCATTAGGATAAACCCTTGTTTGATACCGTAATATAATTAATTCTTCCATATCGGTTGAGTAATTCCCCACACCCTTTGCGTTGTACTCATCTTTAGTACACGATACCCTAGTTAACCCTCGAGCCTATCCTTTTCGCGGTTCTCGTGATGTTTCGGTTTTCGGGATATCAATGAAGAGCATTGTTTACACCCCACCCCAAATATACACCAAAATCGCCTTAGCCTACCTTTATTGCACTCACTTTTAGTGCAAATTTATGTTATCACCCAAAACCCTTAGTTCAATTATCGGTTGCTTGCATGAGTTGCTAAGTCGAGTCATATCCCTTGTATACGATTTTGGGATGATTGGGATTCATGGGAAAAGTTAAAGTTTATGAAACATAGGAAGAGAACGTTAAACTCAAATTCCCTTTGTTTGCATAATAATGTACCCAAGTGTTTTGATCTTTTCAATTCGGGTCAAATTAGTGTTAGAGTAATAAAACTCAAGTGTAGGGATGTGTCTATAAATCCCTATCATTTTGATGTACCGTAGAGGATGGTAGAGTAAAGTGTATGCAAAAAAAAAAAAAAAAAAAAAAAAAAAAAAAAAAAAAAAAAAAAAAAAAAAAAAAAAAAAATACGGGCTACCATCCTACATCTATCTTTTAAATTATGTTTGTTTATTTTCGTTGCCTAGAGTTTTAGAGTGTCGAGTCTTGGCTTAGCAACGCCATTCTTCGTATACTTGCAACATAGAGATTTTGACTATCCACCACTATATAGCCTATCCCACCAAACCCTTATTTCCCTAGTAAGCCTAACATTACAACCCTTTAAAGACCTCTTTGATAGTCTTTCCTAGGTGCTTACGCCAAAGCGACGGAGGTTTGATCTATTCTCAAGCCTATGGTAATCTATGTACTAGGACCGGTTAATGAGTGTTTATCTTCCATTTCGATTTGTTATATTTCATATATACACCCGAGAGATGTGAGTATCCAAACACCCCATGTGAGGTGCTAGTATGTATTCCGTGTTTGTTATGACTTTTATGGGCTTATATGTGTTGTGGACCGTTTTGAATGGATGCTTCATGACCCTAACTTATAAATTAATTGGCTAAAAGCACATTTGCTTGAGGACAAGCAAATACCAAGTGTAGGGATATTTGATAAGGTTTTAAAGGTACCTTTTGAGGGGTCATTTAAGCCCTTATTCGATCACTTTGTATCCGTTATTGCTTAATATCGCTCCTTTTCACTTTTAGGTCTCTTGAAGGCAAAATCTTTGGAATGATGCTTATTTGGACGAAAAGCGCGAATATCTGAAGAAAATGGCCAAAGTCGAATCGAGACACTCAAAGTCATTGAAACATAAGGCGACGTCATCTGCATATCTCGCGACGCCGTCGGGAAGGCATTTTGCGACGGCTCGGAGGAAAAATTACATGTTTTCAAGGGACGGCGTCGGGTTCTAAAGGAGTAGGCCGTCGTTACTCGGGCGGCCTAGATGCGCCAAAGGCGTCGAAAGGCGAAGGGGACTACGTCACGGTATAGGTGACGCCGTCGAAAGGTTTACGTGGCCAGACGAAACCCTAATGAGCGGCGACACGACGGCGCCACGAAACATAAGGTGGCGCCGTCGCAGATGTAATCTTATATATAGAATCCGAATTTTTCGTTTTGTGTGTAGTCTTTTGGGAGTAAAACCTAAAACCGAACCAAGGCTTTCTTGTGCATATTTTAGGTTCTAAACCCTATTATACATCAAGCTAAGTATTTACTTCATTAATTTAATTATGTCTTTGATTATTTGTGTGTATGCTTGCATGTTCTCCATGTCCGGCTAATTTATTTGTGTGTTTGCTTAGGAATATGAAACTTAATTATTGAATATTGATTGGTTGATACTTATCTTAGTTGACTAATGATCTAGAGTGCGCTAGATTATTCGTTGTGTACTTAATGCTTGGAATTTCTTTGTGAACTTTAGAATATAATTATCTAGGTAATTGTAGGATAAAGTATTCAAGGACAACCGTAGAGTAGGCGTCTATAAATCACTAGAGGATTTGTAAACAAGACCCTTTGGTAATTTCAAAGAGTTAGGAAATAAGCACGCCCTATAGCCTTAGAATCACAACGCAACTAGGAATAAGGACGTGACAAATCAACCATCAATAGGAGATAATTAAGGAGTAGTAAAACCTAAGTAAACACATCTTTAAACTATCATACTAGTACACATCAAATTAGACATAGACTATCACAACCTTAGCTTAGATAATTAGATAATAGTAGAGTAATCGGTAGCAATACCAACCCCCAAATCCAATACCCGAGATTCGTACCTTTTCAATTTCTAAAAACATAAAAAGATAAAAATAATCTTCCTCAACCTCAACCTTAGCTTAGTAACTTCTCACTAGCATTCCTATTCCCCAGAGAACGATATCAATACCCGTGGCTTACCCTAATTACTACACTACAACGATTAGGTTCATCGCCTAGGTGTTATAAAACTTGCTCGAAGAAAAGGAAGTTTCCTTGACCCCGAACGACGTGTAGCGTTATCAACGTGCTGTGAGCATTACATAAGCCAAAAGGCATACGTGCAGAGGCAAAAGTTCCGTATGGGCGGGTGAATGTAGTTTTATCTTGATCCTTTGGATCAATGGGATCTGAAAGTATCACGAGAAACCATCAAGGAAACAATAGTACTGCGTTCCTCGCTAATCTCTCAAGCATTTGGTCCATAAAGGGTGAGGAAAATGGTCTTTACGAGTGGCGCCATTCAACTTACGATAGTCAATGCAAACACGCCATCCCGTCACCAATCGAGTTGGAATTAACTCGTTATCTTCATTGTGACAACAGCTTATGCCACCCTTTTTCGAACACAATGAATTGGGCTAACTAAGGACTATCTCGAGATCGGGTAAATCAATCCGCATCAAGAAGTTTGATAACCTCCTGTTTGATAACATCATGGATTTTTGGATTTACTCTTCTACGATGTTGAATCATTGCTTGAAGTCATCCTCCATCAAGATTTTGTGAGTACAAAATTTAGGGTTGATACCCTTAATGTCGGAGAGTTTCAAGCAATTGCTTGCTTGTGTGACTTCAAGATTTTTATGAGAGCACTTTTTCATCCTTACTCAAATCTCTAGCAATAATGACTGGTAATTTATCATCACCTTCAAGAAATGCATACTCGAGATGAGGTGGTAAGTCCTTAAGTTCGACTTGGAAATTCTTGATTTTCTCAACCGACTTGACTTCCTTGTTATGAAGTTCGATGGGGAGTGAAAATGATGATGGATCATCATTACAACTTCTCAATGAGAAGTATGTCCCCTCAATGTCGATAGGAGCGTGATCAATTTCCCATGGAATGTAATCACTAGACAAGTAAGCTTCAATCTCTTCCAAGATGAAGTCACTTTCCTCAAATGGGGTGAGAGAAGGAGTAGAATTGGCGATGATAGGTTGAGATGAATGAGTGAGATTATCACTCAAGAATTATGATCATAACCAAGAATTTCTTGAGAGTACTCTTCGTAAGCAACATCAATGATATCTATTCGGTTAACCGACTCGTAATCATAATTTCTTTGAGTACCTCAAGTTTGATCAAGGTTAAAGTGATGACTTCATTACCAACACGCAATGTGATTTCTTGCTCAAATACATCAATGAGAGCACGGCCCGCTCTCGAATCCTCGACCAACAATGAGAGGAACCCGATGATCGGCATCAAAATCAACAACCACGAAGTCACCGGAAAATGGAACTTTCCTACTTTACAAATCGTCCTCGGCAATGCCAAGAGGACGGATATTGCACGATCCGCAAGCTCGAGAGTCATGCATGTAGGAGTAAGTTCCGAAGAGAAAGTTTCTTCCATCTTGAATAAGGCATAAGGTTGATGCTTGCACCAAGATCTCGCTAAGGCAAAGCACTCAACCATTCCCGGAAATACACAAGGTAAGAGAAATTTCCCGGATCTCCAAGCTTTTTCGAAGCTTCTTCGGGATAAGCTCAGCAGCGTTCTCGTTAAGAGGAGTTTTAGCCATTTCAAACAAACTTTTCCTTGTTGCTTAACATGTGTTTGAGAGTTGATGCAAACTTGGGCATCAAGATGATAGCATCCATAAAGCTTATATCAAAATGTAGTTCTTGGAAAATTTGAAAAATTTGTCCATTTGATGACTAGCTTTTTCACGGAGCTTTTGCTCATTCAAACGTGATGGATAAGGAATAGAAGATTTGGATTTGGTATTTTCAACGGGAGCAACAGGTGGTTCAAAAACAACTCCTGGATTAGACTTGGGTTTCTGGACAACTTGAGGTTGGACTACCGAAGGTAGGACGTGTGTGGTACTTCCATTATCAATAGGAAGTTCTTTGTCCTTTGTCGCCTTGGTAACTTGACTCATTTCTCCTAGTGGAGGAGGCATTGGAGTCGTAGGTCCATTGTGTGTCCTAGGTTCACTTTCCACTACCTTTGGGAGAGAAGAAGAAGAAGAGGTAGTAGGAATAGCGGGTCCATTGTATGAAACACCACTTCTGGTTGTGATCGCCTTAGCATCGCCCCTCGGGTTAGCGATCGTGTTGCTCGGAAGTTTTCCGAGCCGAGGGTTGATCATTTAAAGACTTCTTGAGATCGCAATCTGGTCGACCAACAACCTGCTCATTTCATCTTGGGATTTCATGAATCGCTTCAATAACTCATCGATGATGGTACCGAGGTCGTGGAGGGAAATTCGAGGTCGGATGTTTTGATTTGGACCTTGTTGTTGAAAATTCCTTGATTAGGATTCACATTCCCATGAAATTGATTCCCTCGATTGAAATTGTTTTGATGAAGGTTCCTTGTTGTTGGAAACCTTGATTGGGTCCATGATAGAAATTACCTTGGTTTTGATAACCTTGGTTCATTCTAGGTTGATTCGATTCGGTTAGGATTCTCGTTAAACCGGTGGTGCTCGATAGCCGTTAGCATGGTAGTTTGGTTCATTCGAGGACGGTATTGATTACCTCCTTGATGTGAAGTACCGGCTATAGCATTTGCTTCAAACGGACTACCATCGTTGGCGGTACAGTTGTAGTATGCATGAGGACCACCACAAGTAACACAAACTTCAACTTTCTTTACTTCACCATGTGATGGTGTTTGAGTGAAGGTGACTTTCTTTTGGTTAGCAAGAACCAAAGCTCGAACAATATCGTGAGTTTATCAATCTTAGCATCGGTGCTAGATGTACTCACAGAGATGAAATAGAAGGTCCAAAGATTAGACCGAGTTTGATATGTCTTTGTGCGGAAAGAACGGACACGGGACTTGTTTTCAATGATTTGTAAGGCTTCTTTGGTGGTTTTGCTAAGGAAATTACCTCCATGGAGGCATTCAAAGAGTCTTGGTCGCCTTGTCTCGCACCATTGTAGAAAGTATCCATTTGCATTAACTCGGTAAAACCATGATGTGGACACTCATGAGCAATTCTTTGTAACGATCCCATGCCTCCCGAATGATTCATCAAATCTCGAGAAAATTTCATTATCTCATTCTTAAGACTTGTGGCTCGGGATGGAGGATAGAATTCGTTAACAAACTTGGTAACTAGATCCTCCCATGTCTCAATGGAACGAGGGGGTTGTTTCTCAAGCCAATTCCGGGCTTGTCCCTCTAGAGAAAATGGGAAAAGAAGAAGCTTGATGGCTTCATGTGGGACATTCTTGTATTTGATGGTAGATGCAATCTTGTTAAACCATCGAATGTGTGTATGAGGATCATCCCGCTCAAAACCATAGAATTGGCTTTGGGTTACCAAATTAAGCAACCCGGTTTTGAGCTCGAAGGTATCAGCCACAATGGCTGGAACAACAATGGCATCTCCGTAACCTCGATGGGTTCTTGGAGAAGCTCATTCATGGGTTTGTCTTCGCCATTTCGACGGTGGTGGTGGTGGTAGACGCCTCGATCACTACCGAAGGAGCCGAACGCCCTCACGCTCACGAGGAATCTTTCCAAGTTCGAAGTGGACTTGTAGAATGGAAGAACGAGTGCGCATGCACTAAGTATAAAATCAATTTTTCAAAACAAATGCGAGGCAAAATGACAAGTGAACTTAACCAATAATCACAAATGAAATGGCTTTGAAAAAGGTACACCAAATCACAAGTGACACAAAGGCAAGTTTTAAATCGATGTTCGGGAACTTATTATGGTCGCACCCCGCTAGGTAGTGCACCGCCTTGATTTGCGGTGGTTGATTTTTATGTATAATTTAAGTACCACCGAAAAGACGAGGTATGATTTGTGCAAAGGGTTTAAAAACTTTTGGAAAATATTTTTGGTATCGTCTCGCTTAACCAAATCGTATCTCTTTAAGAATCACCTTAAAAGAAACACAAGATAGAAAACGTTACGATTGTTTTGTTGTTTTATATTGTTTTGGTGTTTTTAACACTTTAGGAAAAGTGTTAATGAACTTTTGATTTATATTAACTTTACAAAAACTTTTACAAAGCGTGGTATATGTGCAAGTACGGTCTCGAAAATGCTAGAACACGCTTCTGACCTCCCGGTGCGCTAAAATTTGATTGGTGCTAAACAATCAAGTTTAATTACACAAGCTAACCACTTGTGAATGGTCAACCGTAACAAACTTAAACCGCTCGTAAACCAAATGCAATTAAGATCGAGGAATATAGTGGATTCCTGGTCGTTAAGTCCCACGGAGGATGAATTGGTGTATAAACACTTGATCGATGATAGAATGATCACTAAGGATAGTGATCGAAGGATATTGATGGAAAATTACCTAAAGAAAAGATCTACAAATTACAAACGACTTAAATGCAAATTAAAAGAAATTAAAAATTAAAATATATTAAATAAACGCTATCACTATTTTTACAATGATGTTTTTTGTGATTCTATAAAATAAAATAACTTAAATAAACTATATTAACTAAAACGTAATCCTAAATTATCTAGAAACGTGGTTTAAAATGAAAATGAGCGTTACGTTTAAAAATTACTGTTGAGCGCAAGCAAAAACGTAAAATTTATGAAATAAAAGGCCTACGAATATAAAACTAATTTTATTACGCATTATATGACAAAAGAAAATTTTAGAAAAAAGATTTATATTTTTAGACTTTTATATTTTTATTATGAATTAAATAAGATTTTACACT
Source organism: Chrysanthemum lavandulifolium (assembly GCA_022545495.1). Lineage (NCBI taxonomy): Eukaryota > Viridiplantae > Streptophyta > Magnoliopsida > Asterales > Asteraceae > Chrysanthemum > Chrysanthemum lavandulifolium. The sequence goes on from CM040246.1 coordinate 24,777,821, forward strand.
AATTAAATGTTAAAAAATACTAAAACTATTTGGAAAAATCAAACTTTTTATAAAATACTTAATACTAATACAAATTTATAAAAATTCAAAACCGAAAAAGCTACTTTAAATAAGCTCGAAATAAGCTAAATAAACTTAATAAGCTAAACCGACAAAACGTATATAAGAGATTATTTTGTGCAAGTTATGACGATCAAAGACCCAAGGGCGCAATGGTATCCGTGTACACACTAACACTCTCCAAAGGGGAGGTCTCGTGTTCGAGCACGCCACCCCTTTTGCTAAACATTTTATTTTTGATTTTTTCTTTTACAAAGTTGTTAAGACACTAAAATAAGCACTTTCTTTAACTACAACTTTTATGAAAACCAATAATAAGCTCAGGAGAGCTTATTTTCTTAATGATTGGCTTTAAAAGGAAATAAGCAAAAGATATTAAGCCAAGTAGCTTATAAGCTACTCAATAAGCAAAATGTAAAATGGAATAATCTAGGAAACTACTAATAAGCTAGTATGATAACTGAAAAAGCAGATTGATTTAAAAATAAGCACAAAACAAACCAAAATAAGCACTAGCTTAAGCTGGAACACAGGACACTTTATGGTTTTCTAGCTACTTTCTAGCTTAATATTAAGTACTTAAATAAGTTTGGAAATGGAAACAAACACTGGATTTAACTAGTTGACCAACCGAGCTTCCTAAAAGCTAAAGCTTTACGCTTTGTTGGTGGTGAGCTTTTAAGGAGCTTATGAAAAGCTTAAGAACACTTTGTATGAACATAAGACTATATGAAATGGACAAAATAAAAGCTATATGCAGAGCTTATCAAATAAGCTAAAATGGGAAAATGAAAGCGGGAACTTGAGATGACTAGGTAAGCTTCTCAAAAGCTAAAGTGCACAAGTTTCGCTTAGCTAAAAACTACGTGAGCTTGTGAAACTAAGTGGCTCAAGCGTGCATTGGGAGTATTTTGAAATGGTACTCAAAATAAGCTAGAATTTAAGCTAGTAAATAAGCTATATAGAGGATATAAAAATACTAGGTTAAAGATAAGCGATTGTATTTTACTATCCTAAAATCTCAAATATTGAAACTCAATATATAATCTTATATAGAATAATCTGCTTACTCCAAAACGACCAAATGGGAATTTTGACTTTTGATTAATACTAAAGTTTGACTTAATCGAACTTAGGATTGAATTTACTCACTAATTATGTTATATTAATCTGTTATAATATGAAATTAAGCTATGGTAACAACTTTTAAGCTACTGTGATGAATTTAGCAAACAAAATCCCAACAGTTAACTGAATTAAGTGCAGTTAAATGATATTTTGACTTTCTACTGAACAAGGACTAGTTTGTATGGCTTGATTGAGCTATTCAGTCCTAATGTGACTTAGAACAATGATAAACAACAACATCACTGGTTTCTAGCTTGCTTAAGACAGCAAATCCAAACATCCCTTGTTTAACTGTTTTTGAGGAGTTAATCACTAAAACAAATTTTTAAGCTAAGAATTCTATTTATTAACTGATATAAACTATATTTAAACAGATTTAGGCTAGAATTATCAAGATTACAGAACTAATATTAAGAATTGCAAATTTCAAAGAATGGCTTACAAATTGAAATTCAAGCACAGGACATGGAACCAAGGACTGAGAAACACTCCTATAGCTTACCAATAAGCTCTAAACCAACAAGCTTTCCAAAATCAACACTGCACCATAGCTTTGATCATATCTCATAGGCTTTTTTATTTTTCAACTTATTTATTTATATTTTTGTGATTTTTTTGCTTTTTGATTACTAAACTGATTTTTAAGGTAACTAATAGCTTTAATAAGCTATATAGGTGCTTATATGGCTTATTTAATCCAAAATAACATCTATTAACAACATTTTATCACTTTGAGATTTTGAACATGAAAACTTTGCATAAACTCGAAACAAGTCTTAAAAGCGAAATTTATGGTTACAAAAGGTTTCTTATACACCGAGTACTTGAAATTCAAAGCTTGGAAACTAAATTATACACTGAAATTAAAACTTAAACTAAAACGACATTAAGATTTAAAAATTACACTAGATAGATAATTATATTGCACCATTCTTCTATTTATTGAGCTTTTCCAACTCTGTCGACACTCTTGAGCAAATCCCACCAATCTCCAACCATTGGATTGAGCCCGATCATCAAATTCGCCAAATGTCAGTTTTGGCGCCATTTTTCAATTGAGCAGGTTTATTGCATTAATGGGGCTTGGAATGATGTGGAGGTGGAAGGGGAGTTAGTAACAGGTGTTATGGATGAGGTGGAGTGAAAATCAAGTGGTTAAAACCACTGGTTTTGGCTCAAACAGCCTTGGGAGAGACAGAGCTACGGTCATGTTTTGCGCCTTTGACTTCATTTGACCGGATATTTAAAGATGGAGGGTCCAAAATGGGGGTCATGTGCATTGGTGGGGTTCTTTTGGGTTTGGCGTGGTTCTTTTGCACAAAAGGTCTAATTGGTTTATTTAATATCAAGGACCATTTGTGTAAATCGCAAAGTTGAAGGACCGATCTTGATAATTTTCCAAAGCTCTCACAAGGATCATTCCGCCATATGTGAATAGTACAAGAACCAAGGTTGATTATTTTCCATTTTAAAATGTCCAAGGACCATTTTTGACAATTTTCAAACTGTGGACCAATCTTGTAATTTCTCCAAAGTTTATCATAAGGACCATTCTTGTCATTTATAAATAGTACAAGGTTAAAATTTAATAATTTTCACTTTTTAAATTAACCAAGGACTATATTTGACAATTTTCAAAGTTTAGGGACTAAAGTTGTCATTTTGTGATTTTTGAACTTTAAAGGGTTTGTTTTGACAAATTTTGAATCTCATGGACCTAAAATGATATTTTACAAGTTTTTGAATTACAGGGACTGTTTTTGACAACTTTTGAAACTTGGGGACTAAAGCGCCAATTATGCAAACTTGATACGTTTTCATCGATTTTGATGTTTTGCATTTAAAACATATAAAACACTTGTTTGTGATATTTTCATCATTTTGAAGCATTTCGAGTGTTTTCGGATGTTTTGGCATTCTAACAAGATAAAACGATGAGATTTAGACACTCATCAATGACTTTGGTCCTACTCTTACTAATCTGCCACTTGGTGGATGTTAGTCCAAATGTCACTAAGAGAATTAACACATTTCATCCACAATCCCTAATAATTGGTGATCCTACCTCTTATGTGCAAACTAGAATCGTGGTCAAGAAGACAAAGTTTGGTGAATCGCTTTTATCACCACATTCGGGATCAACATAGAACAATCATATAGACTATCATCATTGTCTCTTTGCTTGTTTCCTATCTCGAGTTGAACCTACTAGTGTTGCATGCCTTTGGGAGATGAAGATTGGGTAGCTACAATGCAAGAAGAGATGCAACAATTTTTGAATCAAAATGTGTGGAACTTGTTCATTGCCTCTCGTAAGTATGCTATTGGCACTAAGTGGATTCTAAAATGTAAAAGGGATGCAAGGGGTGTGGTTAGAAATAAGGCTAGGTTGGTTGCTCAAGGTCACGAGACAAGAAGAGGTATTGATTATGATGAGGTTTTTGCTCCTGTTGCAAGAGTAGAGGCCATCAGACTCTTCTTGGTATTTGCCTCCTACATGGGGTTCATGGTTTATCCGATGGATGTGAAGAGTGCATTTTTATATGGTGAAATTGAGGAAGAAGTGTATGTCACTCAGCCAAAGGGATTTGTAGATCCTCAAAATCCAGATATGGTCTAAAAAGTGGTTAAAGCACTCTATGGACCTCATCAGGCACCTAGAGCCTGGTATGCAAGGCTCTCTTCATTCCTGCTGAAACATGGATACGGGAGAGGTGCTATTGATAAGACTCCTTTCTCAAAAAGAGCTCCAGATATTATTCTTGTGCAAGTGTATGTAGATGACATCATCTTTGGTTCTACCAAACCACTTGGTGCGGGGAATTTGAGGAGTTGATGAAGAGTGAGTTTGAGATGAGTGCCATGGTGAGCTTACTTTCTTTTAGGCCTTCAGTGCATCGAAATCGATGGGATTTTCATTCTTCAAGAGAAGTATGCATGACATCCTCAAGAAGTTTGACATGGAACTTGTTAGGATGCTACTACACCCTATGAAGCTCCTAAGGCTAAATCAAATAATGATCCAGATCATGCTGTTAATGTGCATCTCTACAGATCAATGATTGGTTCTCTCATGTATTTGACTGCCTCTAGGCCTGACATAATGTTTGCGGTCAGTGCTTGTTCTAGGAATCAGGTCACACCTTTGACTTCCCATTTGATCGCAACAAGAAGATTTTCAAGTATCTCAAAGGCCAACCCAAATTGGGTCTTTGGTATCCTAGAGAATCTCCATTTGAGTTGGAAGCTTATAGCGACAGCGGTGCTTATGTTGGTGCTAATTTTGATCGCAAATCTACAACCTGGGGTTGTCGGTTCTTGGGAAGGAGATTAATCTCCGGCAATGCAAGAAGAGACTATAGTGGCTACATCTTCATCGAGGATGAATATGTTGATCTTGCTAGTTGTTGTGGTCAGTACTTTGGATTCAAAACCAATTATTGGATTATGGGTTCAAATTTATGAACACTAAAATCTTTATAGACAACCAAAGTACAATATGCATTGTTAAAAATCCTGCTTTTCATCAAAGAACAAAGCACATAGAAATTAGACACCACTTTATCACAAATGCTAATGAAAACACCTTATTCAAGTGGTTAAAATTCATCGAGATGAAAATGTTGTCGATTTGTTAACAAAAGCTTTTGATGGTCCCATTTCGCTTTTGTTGTCCATATAGGCATGATCAACCCCGATTGTTGTGTTTGAGGGAGGATTGTGCCTAAGGGAGGATTTCGTTTAAGGGAGGTCTTTATGTTGTATATTTTTATGTATATTTTGTATATACTTTTGTGTATGTTTTGTGTTCTACTAACCATCTTGCGTATCTAGAATCAAACACACAATCGGTGGAAACAGATAACAAAAAGACAAAGGATAAAAACTTTTATTCATTAAAATCAACTGCATCCATTCCTTCTCGAGGAGACATCACCGATATGCCTTCACCATTCCTTCCGACAAGACTTCAAAGATTTCTTCGACATACCGCATCGGTTCACGAGGATGTTCCACATCATGAGGAGAAGGATCTTCTCACGATAAGAGGAGAATATGTTGTTAGGAATTAGAAATTCCGTGTATTAAAGAGTCGGTCACCTCAAGTATATGTAATCGTTAGAAAGCTCGTAGTCGTAGTTCTTTAAGTTAAGTAGTATTTAGTTAAGTAACACCGTGGAGGACGGACGGTCTTTACCCACCGTATGCCCGATCCACACCCGTTGTGTGGCGTTTATTGTAAGACTATAAATACTCTCTACCTTCCAAGGTAGAGTTGGAGCTCATAATAAGATTTTTCTTTCTCTCACTAAAGTTCCCAAACCTCTAACTTTCTCTCTAAAACCTCTTGTACGCCTACTTTGTGTCATGGTTTAATGTGTATGTGAAATCCAATATCCTACAATTGGTATCAAGAGCCTTGGTTAGATCATCTCTTACATATCTTTGGATTTCTAGTGGTTTTAGGTGGTTTTTAAGTTTGAAAAGTTTAGTGGTTTTGCATCATTTGGATCATTTCTTGTGTTAAAGTTTGAATCTTGAGTGTAATTTTGTGTTTAGAATCATTGTATGTGCTTGGGTTTTGATTTGGTAAGCTTGAATCATCGTGGTTGGGTTGTTTTGGATTGAAAAGTGGTGTTTTTGAGATTTTCTTGCTAGCGACTTGAGCCACTGATTGTTATTCTTGGTAGCGACTTGCTTTGTAAGTTGGTAGCGAGTTGCGATTTAAGTGGTAGCGACTTGGTTCTAGCGACTTATCTTTTGAGACAAGTTCGACAAATAGTACAAGTTAGTGGATTCTCCACTACTGACTAGCGACTTAGTGAGGTTAGCGACTTGCTTTTAAAGTGTTAGCGAGTTGCGGTGCAAATTGTTAGCGACTTAGTATTCTTAGCGACTTGGACCTTAGCGAGTTGTCGTTTAGCGACTGACCGTGTAGCGACTGGTGCTTAGCGATTTGGTGATTTAGCGAGTTGCTCTTTAGCGACTTGACCGTGTAGCGACTTGGTGCTTAGCGATTTGGTGATTTAGCGAGTTGCTACTTAGCGACTTGGTGCTTCTTGAACTGGTTCAAGGGTTATAGCGACTTGGTTGATTTTTACGAAGAAGAGGTTTGACCAAAGTTGACTTTTACGTCAAAACTCAAACCGCCATAACTTTTGATCCATAACTCGTTTTCAATGAAACACTGTCAAAACGAGGAACAAACTTGAATATTGTGAGGTTTTACCACGATGTCGTGAAACGAAGTTTTGAGGCCCAAATCCTCTCCCAAACGAAGTTATTGAGCTTTTAAGTTTTTAAACCTAAATTTCTCCATAAAATCGCAACAACCAACCCAAATCACAACCAAACAACATCTCTCGCTTATCCCACAAACAATCATAAGACCTAACACACAATTTTCGTCATTGTGTCGATCCATCATCATCTTAACACATTCCATTGGTCATTGCTTAACGGTTTGGTCTTGATTTTAGTAAAATCCCGCAAAGATTCTATTTCTCGGTTTAAATCATAGACTTGTAAAATCCTCGCATTCTACCACATCATGTCTTACTCTCTCGACCCGTGATTTCGTAGTGCTTTGTTGTATGATGTTGTGGACAACAATGATAATGAATGCTACAATCGAACGATTAAAGATGCTTGAATTAATCAATGAGGATGTGAGATCTTCGTGCTCGAGTCGAAGAAAGAGAATTGCACTGTTTAGACTACGAATGCCATGCAAAAGGAAAGTAGCATTGAACCTTATCATCTACTTCACTCACACCTCATGTTACTCACACCGATAAGAATGGAACGAACATGCATTGCCATTTTCCGTCAAGACTTATCCACATTAACGGAACGTTACTATTGAACTTAGAACAATTAGAACAACAACTTGATAAAGAAAAGGTTCAAAAGGGTAGTTCCAAAGGTCGCACTTCAAGTGATCCACAACCAATTTGGTCATTCATAAGTAGGAATTCACATCGACATGATGAAGACATGACTGAAGTGTATTTTAAGAAACACACCGGAATGGAAATTAGTGTGTTCATAGAGACACTTATCCATCTCATGGATAATGTGGAGAAGTATATTGAGGAAGTTACTCGCATGGATGAAAAAGTGGATGAGTGTCGTGCGATTGAGAGATTGTTGTGATAAGTTGGGTAATGTATCCATTGAAGAATCGGTGTTGTTGAATGCATAATGTCCGAGACAACAAATAATGATGAGTCGGGTAAAACACTGATGATGGATCGATTGTACACCGAATACGAGGCTCGTAGATTGATAAGCTTGACACATCCGGTCCAAAGGACTCTTGTTACACATGATGTGGATGTAGATATCGGACCGTAAATTGAGCAGTGTCATGTAATGAGGTACCCTTATCGCTCAACATAGAGCATCCGCTAAAGTACTTAAACAAACCGATCATGATGTCAACATGACTTTCATAAATGTTCATTCATCGAGGTCGAGTCCGAGATTAAGTGTTTCAAAACAAAAGATATGGTTGATAAGAAGGCTTTTGATGAACTTTCAAACAAATTCTCAAATCTTGAAAACATTGCATTTCACTTGAAATTGCGATTCGTAGTAAAGAAGAAAGTTTTCAACTTAACAAACCATGTAAAAACCGAACTTCCCAATTCGTGAACTTTTGAAATTAACACTTTGAAAGCTCACTTTAAGACAAACCATGTAAAAACATTGCATTTCACTTGAAATTGCGATTCGTAGTAAAGAAGAAAGTTTTCAACTTAACAAACCATGTAAAACCGGAACTTCACGAATTCGTGAACTTTTGAAATTAACACTTTGAAAGCTCGACTTCAAGACAAAGAGTCAACCATTTACAATCAAGAAACATATTTACATCTTGAATGAAAAAGTAATTTAGTCATGAATACACAAGACATTGATGCTATTATAACAAGAAATAATGAATCAAATTATGTGGCTAAATTACTAAAGGAAAATGACTCTTTGAGAAAGCATCACATAGAACTAAGTGACTCACAAAGAAGCTAGAACTAAGTCAATGGAAAAACAAACTCTTTGATAGAAAAATTGATGAACTCAAAGCTCAACTTCGTGATAAGAGTTTCGCTATTGTTGCCTTAAAGAATGAGCTTAGGAAAGCGTAGGGAAAAGTGTGAGCACTAAGTTTACAAAACCATAAACCTTGGGAAACCAGTTTCTCAACCCATTAGAAACCGGTTCGTTGTTGGCGCCCCACCGCATTTATATCCGAAGACTAAAATTTTCAAAACACGGTTTGCCTCCCAAGTTGATGAGAAACAAGTTTTGTCAAACCACATTTCACCTTTGTTACCTAAGAGTCATGCTTCTAGTTCCTCTAAACCTCAACATACTGACTACTTTTACTCCCAAAGACCTCTAGGATTAGTTCGAAACAAAGGTCAAAACCAAGCATTAAAACCGTAATTCATATGATATGAATGACTTGTGGAAGAACTATTATCTACTAGAAGCTAGGAAAAGGCATGATTCGAAAAGACGGAATTTTAGGTGCAAGACCTAGGGTGATGAATTCTACGAGATTTCAAAGAATCGCTAGTAGTTGTAAACCACTACCTAGGAACACTCAAAGACTAGGGATTGGCGTGACATCTAAGAGTAGTTACGTGCATAAGAATGCTAAGCATGTAGAAAACAAAACTAGAAATTCGAGTCTTTCCACATAAGAAACATTTTCCTAATTCACATGCCAAGGTACAATCCACTAAGACTACTAATGTGACTAAGGTTCAACATGTTATGAAGCAAAGCAAACCAAAAACTTCGCCTAGATGGATACCAACCGCTAAATCTTTGGAAACTAGGAACAAAGATAAGTCTTCCACTATGCATAAGAAGCCTTACAATCCTAGACCTTGCCATAAGTGGATACCGTCGGTAGAATGTTTAAGGATGCCGGACTTAGGTGGATTCCTACCGAAAAGCTGTTTTCTGATGACAAAATCAAGGTTGATCGTGAACCTCCAAATGGTTTGGATACTAATGTCACTAACCAATATATATGCAATCAAGCTTGTGATGTTAGTGCAGGTAGTCCTTACTCTGTTGCAGATATTTTGATCCTTCAATACATGGACTGGTTTAAAGTATGGATAACACAAGGATTGATATCTCATAATTCACGGGTTCAAGTAACTCAACCTTGATATTAAACCGGTTATGACGTCTATTCACATCGATTCAGCCTCGCTCTTCAACATAATGACGTCTTTTACATCGATTCAGCCTCGTTCTTCAACACTATGGCGCTCGCAGACAACACTTCGTGCCCCGCTCCTAAAAGAAAAGAAAGGTGTACGCTTGATGCGCTTTATCTTCGTAAGAAGAGAAATCTTCATGTTTATGACCATTCTCATCGACATTCTACAACAACAAGCTTCATGTTTCTCCCATGCTCATTCAGTCATCAAGTGGATCTACGTTCATTGGTGTATATTCTTATTCACTTGCTAAATCAAAAATGGCAACTTCAGATGCAATTTTTGAGGGGGAGAAGAGTGAATATACTAAATGATGATGGATGTTTGATTAATGGTCATATGACTTAATGTTTGATGACTCTCCTCCAACGCCTAATGTTTCACTCACTAAGGATAAATGGGATTTATTGTTTGGGATTCATTATTTCAAACTATGTTTGATGAGTATCTCCAACCGCTAGCGAATGTTGATCATCTAAGAAGTACAACTCGACTACTCAAGAAACCCAATCTCCGCTATTCCTCAAGGCGTTGATAATGACTATCATAATATTGCGCTTGCACTCATGAATAATGATCCGCTCTTTGGTATTCCTTTACCAAATCTTCACGGATTATTGTTCATGAATAATGATCCGCTCTTTGGTATTCCTTTGCCAAATCTTCACGGATTATTATTCCTCTCATTGTGCACGCTATAAATCAACCACATAAACGTTAAGGAAATTGACCACCTCATCCGTCGAAGATGATTGGTGAATCTTCCATATCGCCTCTACATGTATACCTTTAGAAAGAATGCATTGATGTTGAGGAATCATTTGCTTTGGTTCATTCGGTGGGTCAATGTACATCCAGTTGTATGTTTATTCACGTGTTGGGCATCGACACAAGTTGATTACTTCGAGTTAATCATCTATCATTTATTTGAGATTGAAGTTGAATTTCTAAGGCGATTCTTATTTGATAAACTTGCTCGGCTTAAGAATTTGAGTGAAGACTTGGTTTATCTAGTTACCGCAGATCGGGATGTATCAAGACCCGTTAACTATCACTTTAAGGAGTTACGTTGTTTTACTCAAAGGTCACACACATATGTCGTTGTGGATAATCGCAAGAGGTGTTAATGTCTCATACTTTGGTTGAGTATCGAGCACTTAGAGATTTTCTTGGTGCATAAATTCTCAACACCGTTCTTCCATCATTATGCAAGCTTGAGATACATGTGTGGGGAATTCGCTTTTGTTTCAAGTTTGGTATATCAAGTTTTCTTCTTTAGTGGTTACTTCAAGTTGTCTTCATTTGGCTTGATAAAGATAGTCGAGAGAGTTTACATTGCAGTTGATTCTCACAGATTCATTGAGCTAATTGTTTGTTCTTCTCTATTTCAAGAATATTGGGTATGTATAATGTGTTCTCGATTACGAGGTATCAAAACCAGCAAGGGGGAAGGAGACATACATCTAAAAGCACAACGAGTACACATGATGAACTTAACACTTCTACCTGATTGAAGTTATCCCGGAAAGACAATGGTCATAACCGTAGAGAAAATTAGTGTTTATCTCGTAACTTTTGGTCGATTATTCCAACTATTTGGGGGAAGTGGTCTCTGGAGACTATTGGTATGTGTTACTTCAGTGTTCAGTTGGAAGAAATAAGAGAAGAATATTTGGAGCGTGAGATGATATTACTTATCGACATCTTCGATATGGTTATGATAAAGTGCTTCTGGTTATTGCTTCATGTACACTATGTAATGATGATTTCGATGAGATCGCAACCATCAGGGGAGAGATTTGTGTACATCAGGGACACACAACATGTTCACATGATCGAGCTTATTCAGTTATTCTGGAGTTGATATCCACAGAGATGATCAGTGATTCAACATGTTACTTGGATGTCATAGTCTTCACTCTGGTTGGACACATGTGTACACTATGGGTTGATTGGTTATATGTAAGATAACTAGAATGCATTTGGTGAATTGAAGATGTTGATATAATTGTTCTCCCATATAGACGACTACACAAATCAAAGAATGATGATTACATCGGGATGCACAACAGTTCATGTGATCGGGCTTAATCATGTATCCCGAGTTTGATAACCGCAGAAAGGATCACCGGGTTCAACTTGTTACTCGTGTTTTCATGTTTCTTTGGGTTGTTGAGCTTCATTCAATGAGACCGTTATCCTTCACATTCTACTTCTTGAGGAAATTGTCTTAATTCAAGATTGTCGGTTTGGGGAAGCTACCAAAGATTCTCATTTAGAAGGCTCATGTTCAGACGATTTTCTTAGAAGCCTCGAATGCTTTGGTGGTTAAAGTTTAAGAGATGTTGATTTCTTTAGTCTACAACGTGGTGAACGATATCCTTATCTCGGTACTCATTTCATCATCCTTTTAAACTAATTTATCTCTTGTAAATAGTTATTCGAAAAACAAAATACAAATTTACAAAACCTTCAAAAAGCAAATAGAAAAATATAAAACTTTCAAAATCCATAAAATTTGAAAATTCAAAATCCTCGAAAAATATTGTCTTTTGTCATGTTTTTCTCGATTCGATAATATCTACGGTCTTTGTCTTTGTCATTCAAATAATGACACGGACTTTAGATGTTGTTCGAATGTTCAAAAAAAAAAAAAATTGGGAGAAAGTGAAAATGGTTTATTGTCGCTCAGCAAGAACCCGCTTTTCAAAGAAAGAACGAGCCATACTTTTAATGTTTTCAAAATTCCATGCTCGATTCTATTAACATTCATCTGCGAAAACTAATCGCTCGAAAAATAACTCGGACTCTATTTTTGATAATCATCGGACTTATTTGTCAAAATATCTATCTCAATCAACAACCTATGTCATTGATCGAAGGGGAGAATGATTTCAATTAAATTAAAAGTTATTTGTCATTCAATTGTTTTCAAAAGATATTCATGCATGTTTAATCAATGGAGTTTAAAGTCTTTAAATCCGATCCTTATCGCTAAAACGCTTTCATAATCAAGTCACAATTCTCCTTAAAAGCTTTCAAAATCAATTTAAATTATAAGAGATCACAAATCTCAAAGGATTTGATAATTGTGATTGGGGAGAATTTGTGATTTAAATTGGATTTAAACCGATAATTCGGTAAATGGTTTTATAAGGATGTACAATCTCTCCTTCCTACATGTGCCAAACGATTTCAAATTTTCCATGCACATGTTGAGGGGAGCATCTATCTTAAACCACAATGATTTGAAACGTGATCATTTATCTCAATGTGCGGGTTCCTCTAGTATGTGCAAAACTCTTTTCAAACCTTGAGGCACATATTGAGGGGAGCAAAATTATGAAAACCTCATCCTTCCCCAAAATGCTTTATCTACTTGATTTGATCGGAAGTGATGTTGATATCTTTAGAAAATGGTAATCAAAGAAGTTAATTCTTCCTCTTGCCTCGTGTGCAAAACGATCTCAAACATTTGATGCACATGTTGAGGGGAACACTTGTTCTAAAATTATCAAAAACAATTCGGTACAAAATGCTTTGATAATATATCACAAGTATCCGGATTGATTTTCAAATGGTTTTCAATTGGTTCAAATGGCGATGAACAATACCAAATAGACCGACCAAATTTACTTTATGTACGGTGATATAAGGATGATAAGGTTAGGTATTTGTTCCCATGATCCGCTGTAACCGGAGGGATCTACCCAGGACAATCCACTAGTTAGTGTAGAAGTCCTTAGGCATGATGATAAAAGGAGAAAATGAGATATGGGAAGAGTGCGGATCGAGGCAGAGCGAGTAATCGAACAAACCCAACAAGGTTCTTGCTATGAAGTCTCGGTAAGCATCAAGGGTTGAAGAATGAAAAAAATTGAATGAGAAAAGGGTGAAATGAAATAGCCTCCATTTATTCAACCATAGGCGTAAACCGGGTACAATTCATATGCTACCGATGGTAACATTGGTATTGAAGACAAGACGTCATGGACCCAAGGACGCTCAGACTACAACTTCCCAAACCACTTAAGTTCCTCTTATAAGGGCTTGTTTCATTCTCACGGGAACCTACATAATCTATCGACTTTCTCTTAGAGATTGTTGATATTGAAGAAGGAGACCTCTCCCTAGTCTCGACACGGGATCCAAATATGCACATATTGAGTCTAGAGCCACGAGATCATCAATAAATCTCATTAGGACACTTTCAATGAAGACTCTGTTTCACACAATGTGGAAAGAGATTATATCTTGAGTCCCACGATTATCCTTGTGGTATTGCGTAACATCCGAGTGATATGCAAACATACTCACAATGAAGATGGAAAGCCTTCGAGCCAACATCAAACAAGCTCACGGTGGGTGGCATGTGAGATCTATCAAATAGATCAACCATGTGACAACCGAACGAAACAATGGGCGATTCAATCTTTTGAATCAATCACGGTTCGAGTTATGGATTGACGGATACCTTTGAA